>JAOXYC010197574.1:0-11822 GCA_028565715.1 Phoronis pallida
AGGTGACGCGGAGGTGTGAGAAGGCAGACAACATCTAAGGTGAAAAAGTGGGGGGGGGGGCGGGGCGCTTATAGAGGCATGGACGCTTATTAGGGAGAATACGATACTCCAAGTTATGTTAAAGAATGATACCTTCTTCTACCAAATTCTGTGGCTCGCAATACACCTCTAGGAACATTTTTTTATTTGAAATGCTTGTTAGTTACAAAAAATATAATTGATGTAAGGTTTCGGGTGAGGAAAATAAGGTAAGTTGATGATAAGTCGAACGGGGAACGCTTATTCCAGCGAAATTCGCACGGGGGGGGGGGCGCTTGTTCCAGTGAAATCTGAAAACGGGGGGGGGGGCGCTTATAGGGGCATGAGCGCTTATTAGGGAGAATACGGTACTCCAAGTTATGTTAAAGAATGATACCTTCTTCTACCAAATTCTGTGGCTCACAATACACCTCTAGTACACTCCCCACCTCCACACCGTTATAATCCATCTCAACTGAGATTGTTACAGAGGGTGCCACTGAAATGTAAAACCTGTAGTTCAAAATAAAAATCTTTCTTCATGGCCATTAAAAAGAACACTGACATGAACATTATTGTTTCGCAGGTCGTCAGAATTTCTTAGAATGTTACAAAACCAGCAGTAGAAATCAAGTTATGATACGCGTTCGACTATAACTGTATTTTGACGACACTTGAATAATTTGACATTACATCAAACGTAAAGTTTGATAAAAATGAATTCACCATCGGAATTCCTAATAAATAAAGTCAACTTGATTCTGATTACATTGTCTCAATCTAAACGCCGTTTGCCACTAGAAGTCTAAATAATTGGTATCATTCAACCTTATAGTGAGGGACGACATGTAATCCCGTGCGATTTGCGTGCCAAACTTGATTTTTTTGTCTTAATGGTTAGAATGAGGGTTAAAATTTTAAAAAATGCAGGGGGCCAAATTTTCTCTCCCCTGGGTCCCTATTTAAGGGGTGCGGCTTTAAATATTGGCCCCCTTTTTGCCTCGGCCCTATACCATGTGATTCAGGGACATTTAATAACTTTGCGTCAAATCTGATGTCTCTATGAGTTCTAAGCTTATTTTTTACATTTTTGTACAAAACTGGGAATTGGCTTGGCAAAGGTTGCTAGGTTACTTGTGTGCCTTAGTTACCAGCAATGCAATATGTAATTAGCATTTGCATTTTACTGTGAATGCAATTTGACCAATATTGTGTAATCAATCGATCAATTCAAAAACTTTTCTTTCAATCCGGTTAGCAACAGTTGCCTGGCAACCAATTTACCTTAGTAACCTACAAGAAGTACAACAACCAACTTTATTCATTCAATGACTTTTTTTTCTCATTTCTGGGAAATTGATCGTCATAAGTACAATTCAAGAAAGAAAGAATGACTTCACATTACACAGCATCTTGACAAATTGTTTGAACAAAAAAAATATCTTAGTGTCTGCAATTCATGCTATTACAATCATTTTTCGAACATTTGCACACAGGGGTACAAGGCACCCCATGTCTTTGACAAGAACATCGATTCTTGCATACCGTTTTTCAAGAGCATTTTCTGAGTTCAATAATTGCTTTGGGAGATGGATGATTCAAACATGAAATCGGCGCGTACGAACTGTCCGCCAAGAGCCAGCCATTGTCTTCTATTGCAGGGAGAACTTGACAGTTGTCTGTGTAGGATGTATACCTCATGGCCACATAGTTGACACGTGCAATATGGGGCGACACAGATGCTCGGGTAGGAGGTAACAGTTCTGCCTCTAGGTTTCTACTTTGAAACATCTCCAATCTAAGCGCAGGTAGATTGATTGGTCCTGTTGCACAACAGACCCTGCAAACGAACACTTCAAGACATTTCACGGGCCCTGGCAGCTCTCCATCCTGGAGCTCAAATGGGATGAACACTTCACCGAGCGCCCTAAGGCAGTCAATTATGGGTTCATCTTCATCAAGCTCTAAATAGGCCTTCATCCAAGACTTTTTAGTAATTCCGACAAATGTGCCACCCCAATCCGCACCAGCAATATTGTGAATGCCAATAAGACCCTCAAATCTTCGCCCTCCAATACCTTTCACTCTCTCAACGATGTCTATCCGTCTAAACAATACCCTTTCCAGTCAACATCTTCAAACGAGTTTCAGGACCAAGGTGTCCATGTACGAGCTACCACGTCCAGGAGTAGTACAAACACGTATGTATCAGGTGACCAAACATGTATATCTTGTCGAGTGGTGGGCACTCCAGAAGCTAATACTAGGTGTGGAACAAGAGTGTCTGCTTCTTCATGAGAATGATTTTGTTTAAAATCGATTCCTCTGATCTTTGTGCCGCAAGCAAAATATCAGCAACTAGTTGTGTGAGCATTCTTTTCGTCCTCGTAACATACGCCGAAATGTTCTGAGTCAACTTTAATGCGGTATAAAATGAGGTGTAATCTGTTGGTGAAGTTTTCAAAAGTGGAGCAACAACTTCTGAGTTAGTGGGTTGAACATTATGTGTCAGTTAGAGAGAATTGGTTGCAGCCAACGTCGGCACCATTGCTTCTTTTGCCAAGTTCCTTTTCACTGTTTCCCGTTCCTCTACGGATACGATAGCGTCTTTTTGAACTTGAGGTCCTCCATTCTCTACAATCTGATTTTCTTCGTCTTCAATTTGGTCTTCATTCTCATTTTGTAAACCGTTGTTGCCATCTAGGTTCTTTTCAAACGTGGCCAAGTTGTTAGCCAGTGTCCACGTGTGCGTGTACTTTGTTGATACTTGATTGTTTCGCTTGCCCAAATCAAACTTCTGAACTCGTACTCAGGCCTTGGTAACATCCGGTCACGCGGACTCCAATACTGGGTACACGGACCCAAAATACCGGTTACGCGGACATAATACCGGGTGCGCGGACAGATAGCGACTGCGGGCCAGCAGATTTGTTAATTATCCGCGTACCCGGTACTCAGTCGCTATCTGTCCGCATACCCGGTATTATGTCCGCGTACCCGGTATTTTGGGTCCGTCTACCCGGTATTTAGGACCGTGTGACCGGTTTGAGGTCCTTGTGATCGGTTTGGTGTCCGCGTACCCGGTTGTTATCAAGGCCTGGTATTGACCTCGTTTTGATTAGTTGTTCTTGCAAGTTGTTCACCTCAAACTTTACTTGTGGGGCTGAGGTTTGCAGGTAGGACAAGTGGCTGATTGAAAGATTCTCCATCTTGAAGTGTCTTCCAGCAGGTCAATATTATTTCTTGATAAAATCAGGTAAGCTAAATCCGTCGAAGTCTTCAATTCGACGGAGTACACCTTGTTCGACTCGTTTTTCTAGGTCAATAATTCTTCGGTAGTCGGCACCTATATTTGCCATCGTCAAGTTAGCAAACAGATTCTTATCAAGAATTCTAGACTAAAAAAAGAGAGAGGCGATTGAAAGTGGTGTTTGGACAGTGTTTTCAAACTTGTTGCTTTTTGGGTGGAGTTAATTTGCCGAACACTGAATCAATTCTGTAAAAGAAATTGGCATGTATTGTACTCATTCAGCGCACGTGCAGCGTCTAAGTGATACCTACTGTGATAATGAATACGGAGAATGGCGACAGGGTCTTTAGCACGGACCCCCCAAATGATAGATTATGCTTTGGTACATAATCTCTTGATGGTACCTTCTTGATTATGGCCAATTTTTAATAGTACCAAATCCAAGCACGAATTGTCAGTATCACGTGGCATTTGGATAAATATAGATAAAAATGTCTCAGGGTTGCCGATTTTGTTAAACTATTCGGGTAACTAAGCAGAACTCGTTGCCAGGAAGCAGTTGCTAAGGTAGTTTTTAGAGAAACTACCTACAAGAAGTCCACCAAAACATAAAAGGATAACCCATGCATTATACCGTTGCTCATACTTCGTTTAAATGATGGTAACCAAGGAATAGTGGTAACTTATCAACCTTTGCTAAGCAAACATTTTATTTTGTTGCTAATGCCATAAAAAAACTAACAATCCTTAAAACCTCTCGAATCAACATTCACAATTTACAAAACGTTTAACACTGAACGGGTGGAAGGCAGGGGTCAAAGGGGGGCCAACTTTACAAAAGGCCCTCTAAAATGGGGACCGAAGGGGGAGAACATTTGGCCCCCTCCATTTTCAAATATTACGACCCCTTACCAACCCATTTATGCAAAAAAAAAATTCGGCACGCTAATTGCACGGGAGTTACATCTCGTCCCTACGTTTAACACTTACGTTGATGGTCACACATATTTAGGCATAGGCCTTATGCATCGTTAATACCCATAATGCTTGAGTCACTTATATCAGAACCGTTGGGATCCGGTATCTGGCCGACACCAGTCTTCTTTTGTGTGCGATTTTAATGTAGGTATGGGCCTTTACGACTCGGGGTTAAGTATACTAAAGTACACTTTCTGTGTAACTTTACACAAACTAACATTTCCAGAACGAGTCTTAAACATATCATGAACAACAAGTTTGTGGTCAATCGACAAAACGATTAACCAAACTGACATGAACTGTCGTAATACGTTCATAGTGTCACATGAAACACTGTAATCAATTTTCGACTGAATACTGACCAACGCAGTCCTCTACAGTGTCATTCCAGACTTTCATAGCAATGCATTTGATTGTCATCTCGGTAATGCCTGATTTGAAAAAGTATCCCTCACTACAGGTATGAGTTACCGTTGTATCAACGTCAACTCTCTCAATGCCCAAACTCTGGGTGTTGCCAGGAGTCTGGGGTAGGCAGTACTTTTCTGAAATATAATTGGAATATGCATCTGAGTTAAGATTCGGTTTACACCAACAAATATGTAGAGCTTCTTTCAGCCTAAATTGAGGCCATCACTAGGAATTTTAATTCCAAGTGATGGCAAAGTCTATTTTGATTGTACAATTATTCTTGTTTTCCCCATATTTTCTACCGAACTATGCTTGTGTCTGTATACTTCTTCCCTGTACTTGTTATAAAATTGTTTTTTATCGCAGGGTTATCTTTGTTAGGGTAACGCTTCGAACTCGGTTGCAGAGAAAAGACCGTGATTAGTTGAAAATAGGTCAATTATTATGACACAAAAATATGTACATGATTAGGAGGTCAATCTCTTCAAGATGGGCACGAGAAAAACCGCCCTCACAATCAAAATTGGCTATATACCATGAGCAAAATAATGAAATAAGTAGAATAACTAAACTCTGAAATAGATCATCTACAAACAGCGAAATACAAACGAGGGGAGGGTGCTGGGTGGAAAGACAACATTTTTGGAAGATAACATTTAGTGAACTTGATAGCGAACAGCTGTTTGAGACAAAGAGAGTGGCTAAGCCAATGATGTCAAGCGATGATGACGAGAGTAGCTATAAAATATAACATCATACTACGATCACCCTGCTATAATTCATATTTACGAGGTAAATTTCATTTATCGCAGGTTATCTTTGTTAGGGTAACGCTTCGAGCTCAGTTGCAGAGAAAAGACTGCGATGAGTTGAAAATAGGTCATTAATTATGACAGAAAAATATGTACATGAGCAGGAGGTCAATCTCTGCAAGATGGGCACGAGAAAAAACCGCCAAGATGACAGTATGAAATTACCGGAATCAGCTGTCCCATACCGGTCACTCATTTAAAAATGGACGATGCTGTTTGAAACTAGTATGAAGCTCCGTAATATAGCCGCCCTGTTTTTGAAAATCCAATATGGTCCTAACAGCAATTCCTTAAAAAATGAGAGTTATTGACTCAGTGATAGGCTACACGTGCAATAAAGCATTTTACAGTGACTTAACTTAATTAGCGAAAGTCATGGATGTTGTTCAGGAATAAGATATAGTTGCCGGGGGGCAATAATTTGCAAGCTGCAGCTTCGAAAATCGAAGCAAAAAAATAAACCTGAATAAATTCAAGATGGGAGCTTCTTGAATCCCGATGTTATTAACTTCTACGCATCCCCAAGTCTTACTTACTCTCACAATCAATGTCCTCAAGACCGAACGTGTCGTTTCCCTGGCATGCTAAAGTGTACTCGTCTTGGTCTTCTTTTTGGTATGATGGTTTGCATTTTACATGCAGAATAATGGTGTCGTCAATCGGGAAGGTCACGTCATTAGTTATTTCGGCGTTCTGTAGAGGGGGCTCGTTGCACACGACAGCTAGAGAAGTACATGTTCATTCATTTCTGGACGTTTTACCCGTGGGCAGGTAAAACCCGAAACTATATTGTATTAAAACTGATTTGCAAAGGTCACTCAAAAGGCTTACTTGATAAGAGTGTTACCCTACATAATTGCAAAACACGTATTCGAGCATTTCAAACGAAAACTTAACAATATTTTGCCAAATAAAAAAATAACGTAAATATATCTATATATATATCAAAAGAGCATCATTCACTTCTGCAACGATTCCAGCCTTACATATTATGGATGAATTATATGCCAGGAAATGCGTCAGGTACAGGTGCATGGTTCGGAAAATACATTACATTGTAAAACAGTCTAGAGTGATTACATTGAACATTGTAACTTTCCATTACAATTCAAGTTGGAATATACCATAACATCCATCTCAACTGAAATTGTTAAAGAGTGTGCCACTGAAATGTAAAACCTGTAGTAAAAAATAAAAATCTTTCTTCATGGCCATTAAAAAAAAAAGAACACTGTTATGAACATTATTTTTCTTATTGTACGTAAAGGTGGATTGCCATTTTCGCAGGTCGTCAGAATTTCTTAGAATGTTACAAAACCAGCAGTAGAAAGCAAGTTATGATACGCGTTCGACTGTAACTGTATTTTGACGACATTTAAATAATTTGACAATACATCAAAATTAAGTTTGATAAAAATGAATTTCACGATTGGAATTCCTAATAAATAAAGTCAACTTGATTCTGATTACATTGTCTGAATTAAAACGTCGTTTGCCACTAGATGTCTCATAATGGTATCATTCCACCTTAAACAAAACGCAGCAAATGTTTTTGAAAAAATTAAAAGTGGCTAAAAGGACAATTGACGGATCAAAATTCAATTTGTTATCCTGCATCTCTAGTTATCCAAGGGTCTAAAAGTCATTTAGGATTACAACCTGTGGAGTTCAGAAACTATGGGATATTCCAAGCATATGGTACATGTAAGTCTAAGTGTGGTTACCTCCGAGCAGTTTCAAAACATATAGTGTGAACTTTAATATAAGAGACTGGAGGTCAGTTTTCATGACATACAAAAATTCTGTTGATTCTTATCAACGGTTCCAGCCTTACATATTATGGATGAATTATATGCCAGGAAATGCGTCAGGTGCAGGTGCATGGTTCGGAAAATACATTACATTGTAAGACTGGCAGTCTAGAGTGATTTAACATTGAACATTTTAACTTTCTATTACAATCCAAGTTGGAATATACCATGAAACCTTCATTTGGGATGTGTTCTTATCTTTATTTGGGCATTACTTGGAAGACGATTATTTATGATACGTTATGGAATTCATGTTTCACGTTTCTTGTCAGAAGACTGAAGATTTAGATAGAACAAATAATAAATAATTCGGAAAATCATTAGCAGGGTACCAAGACTAATCCGCAGTCGTGCACACCTTTACGTGTTCGCGCACAGATGTCTTCAGTCGCACACAACATAGTACGCTAATTTGGGAATGGGATGATAGAAGTAGTGAGAAGTTTTCTTCATTTTGCCCAAATAGCCTGAATAAGACAAATCTATTGCAAATATCGATTGAAATAACAAATATTTTGATAAAAGAAGTTGTATTAACTGAATTTTTGTTTTCGATGGATTCTTATTCAGAGGTCAGCCCAAAGTAGTCCGCATGCGATCAATAAGTTTGTCTGCGACTGTGGAATATTGTCCGCGATTGCAGAATTATCTGCGACACTAGAAAAAGTGCTGCGCGACTGAAGAAATGGTGCGCGACAGGAGAATTGTGTCTGTGGGTGTGGGGTAGGTCATTAGGTGCGTGACTGAGGAATTATGTGTGCGCATAAAAAAAATGTGTGCGCGAACACGTATAAGGTGTTTGTGACTGCGGATGTGTGGGCACCCTGATAAGGGGGTGTCGAAAGTCTTGTTGATTGTCCTGAAGTCTGGAAGTAAGGATAATGAAACCATTAAAATAACAAGGAACATATTAGTACTTATTTTAAAAGCCACCCGAAGTCACAGCAAAAACCACTGACACTAACAAACGTCAATTACTGTAGCAGCTTTTCGCTGCACTCCAGGGCTTATTTCTGTAGTAGTTTGACATTCGCCATTTTCCTCTGTCTGGAAAATTCCAAAGTTGACCCGATGACCTCGTCAAATGTAAATAGGTCACAGTTCGACCAACCCGCTCGTCGAACACAAGTCACTGACTGCAATACATGACCTATTTACCTCGAAATGACGTCATTTTGAAATTGTGGACGATTTCCAGACGGCTGGATTTCCATTTTTACGTACGCCGCGGCCATCAAATTGCTAGAAATCGGTAAGAAATGCCCGTTTTTTCTTTTGAAATCAATAGAACACCATAGAATGAGTGTGTCAATCCAAACATTTGCCAACCAAACGCGCTAGTTTAAAAACAGCAAACCTGTGCTAAACCCGGACATGACCTCCTTTAATATATTTATAGCAAAAGTTAAAACACGATAGTAATTTTTAAAATATCATAAAAGAAAATTGTGTAAGGCATTAGCAAAAGTAGAATGGGCATTATAGATATTCGAAAAGCCTTCTTTTGTAAACGTATTAGTCTACAGTAATCCCAAAAGCCCCAAATAGAGATCACGTAGTTTAATTGCGCCAAAACTAAATTAAAGGACGAGTTGCATTAGTGCAGTCAGACGTACATCCTTTCTATCCTTAAAGGTACAGGCAACTATTTCTAGATGGTCGGTATTGTTATCATTATGGCAGAAAAAACAATTTTAGTGAAAACAATATTTTGGTACTTTGATCAAATCTGTGATGTCATAAGTACTTCCGGTCATAGCTTAACACATTGGAAAAATACATTTTTTCTCTAATCATTTCAAGATTTGATCTCCAAACAAGAAAATTGCCAAATATGTTTAATGTGGGGATCCAAGCTATAAGTATATTTGGCAACTTTCTTGTTTGGAATACAAATCTTGAAATTATTTGAGAAATATGTATTTTTCTAATATGTTAAGCTATGACAAGAAGTACTTTAGTAAACCAATGACATCACAGATTTGATCAAAGTATCAAAAATATTTTTTTCAAAAATTTTTTTTTCACTAAAATTGTTTTTTCTGCCATAATGATAACAATACCGCCCATCTTAAAGGACATCTAGAAATAGTTGCCTGTATCTTTAAAAGGATAGAAAGGATACCATTCGTTTCAGAGATATAATTTGAAATTTAACTGATATAATTTTCCCAGTCGATAACGTAAATCTCCATCCTGAATAACAACGCAGTGTCTGCGGTTGAATATCAAGTTGAAAACTAGATTTCCAATTGCTGAGGCAATAGGGTACTCTGCGCGACCGTTAAGATTTAATTAGATATGTCCCAATTCCCCTATTATAACATCCTTTAAGTAATATTGCTATATTCTCACACTATCCAAATGATAAAATGAAAAAGAGAAGTTTCTGTCTGTAGAAAATGCATTCAGCACGTTACTGTTTTTAGCACTGCACTTAATGACCCCTTGCACACATTGAACTAATTTTATACATTAAGCATTCTCTGTCTTTAGTTTTTGAGGTTTTAATACTCGATATTTGTGCAAACGACAATTTTGAGATCTTCAGCTAATAAAGTGAAGACATTTTGCAGTGCACTTGATGACCCCTTGCACCCAGTGACCTAGATTTATATTATTTGTATTACTTATCTAAATATTAAGTTATATCCTAAGTTTCAAGGTCATATCTCTAAAATTGAAGAAGAAGTAGCATTTTAAAGAAATTCAACTTATGCACTCAATGACCCCATTGTTGGGAATGATGGGTAAAAACTTATTTAAAACACTTTTTGTTGACAATCTCATTAAACGTTCTGAAAATCGTGTCTTCATCTTTTACTGTTTTCAAGCAATAACACTTTGAATTAAAAGTCGAATTCAGCACATAACTCCTTTAACACTGCACTTGATGACCCATTGCACCCATTGGCATAATTTCATATTATTTTTATTCACTGTCTAGTTTTGCCGAGATTTGTATACTCGATATTAGCCCAAGCAAAGAAATTGAGCTTTTTATGTAAAAATATAAAGATATTTTACAGTGCACTTGATGACCCCTTGCACCCATTGACCTAATTTTATATATTTTTTATTGCTTATCTAATTGTTGTGATATACCCCAAGTTTCAATTTCATACCTCAAAAATTGACAAAGGAGTAGCATTTTAAAGAAAATCAACTTGTGCACTCAATGACACCATTGTTGGGAATTATGGGTAAACAAATTATGATAACAATTTTTTTGTTGGCTATCCTACCATAGGTTTTGAATATCATATCTCCCATGTGTTATACTTTTAGAAGAGTAGCAGTTTGAAATTGGTTGGAAGAAGAATAAGATTAAAGAAACGGTGTAACAATATAACTCTGCGCCTTTCTGCGCAGAGTAATAAACATGTTTACCTTTACATTCAAAGTTATTATCAACTGGGTACTTTGAGCAAACAAAGTCCTTCCTGTGGGAACCGTCACTAAATGCAAATCCCGGTCGACAGATGTAAACAACCGTTGTACCTGTATCATGAACCATTTGTTGGTCTATAGGCTTATCCGAAAATGCGTTAATCACTTCTGGTAGTTCACAATGGTCTAAAAAACAAAGGTATACAAAACACTATTGAAAAAATTTCAAAATTTTCTGGGGAAAATTCACTAAATATGCGTATACCTTTGTAACACGTGACGGTCCGCTCTTAAAATCAAGTAGTGAGTCCCACCTAACTCGTGATCTTGGATCCGCCCTTGATACAATCAGTTTGACATTACGTCTATTTAATCAGGTCAATTGTGCATGTGTTCTATAAAACTGATAAAATTAACATAAAATGTTTAAATTATATATTACTTGCTTTGACCCGTTAGAGCTAGCTATACATGTAGGTGGCCTTTCGAAATTTTTCAGCTGCATATAGATTCACTTCACTTGTTTGTAAATGTCATTGTCAACATTTGTTTAAACTGTAAATGTTATTTTAGTAGCTTTTACAGTTTTTGGCATAGTTGAAGTCCATGATTTTTTTCTTGTCACCTGATATTTTACTATGAATTTAAGAACCTTCACTGCGCTCTTTCGAAAATTCCCGGTAAGTGGCAACTCGGCTTTTATCCGAGGAAAGCCTTACCCTTTTCCGTGATTGCACAGTAATCCCACCGTTTGTTAGGGTCGGTTGTGTAGCACCAAGGTCTGGCGTCATCAGGCCTTCGGCAAAGGTTCTTTGGCAAATAAGTAATCGTTTTTTTGTTAGGCCACTGTTTATTCCACATCTGACATTGTATGTTGCCAGCGGTGACGTGAATGTCGCCGTCGTAATTATTTCCTGAGGAGTCGCTTTTGAAGTCGTATATCTCTGAATTACATAATCGTTATTAAATGTAATCCTTTCAAAGGGTCTGATGTCAAATGTGATAATAAAAGTTGAACAACATCTGATAATTGTGTTATGGTCTCCTTGTTGGTGAGGATCTGGGGTCAAAATTCAATTTTGTGTACGAGTCCTTTGATGAATATAATTAACCTGCATCATAGTCAAAAAATTCTTAAAAAATCGGTAAAGG
>JAOXYC010197685.1:0-11822 GCA_028565715.1 Phoronis pallida
ACATATCTCATTCCATTCTCCGAGTCTGTTGGAATGATGAGAGGTCCTGATATAATCCTCACATCATCAAAGCGCTCCGTCAGATCTCGACAATACATCTCAAACCTGTTCCAGTAACCAGCATTGTTCTTGAGGTCCTGGGGTACAATGTTTGTCAACAGGAATGTATCATCCATACTTTGCTAGAAATTTAAATAAGAACAATAAATAAAAATAAACGTTAAAATTGACATGACATAGACATCAACATTCAAATGTTAGACATAATTGACAAACACAATTAGCACATTTCAATTCATGCAATTCATTAAAATATTGAATTTGAAATGTCTCAGATACGGTGATACCTTAAACGTCTCTTTTCTGAATGGCGGTGCAAAAGTACTCTTCTGTTGCACCTTGATACTAAAATTCATAAATCCAGATATAGAAATCTCAATGCTACATATAAAGTTAGTCAATAAACCTGATCATGTTTGTTATCGCCAGCAGGTGCCATGTGACCACGAGACCAACCACTCTTCCAGTAATCCTCATTTCTAGCTGTGAACGCTTTTGGAATTTTGGAGTCGGCATCAAATTTGGAGCGTTTTCTGTTGGCGTCACCTTTCATTTTGTCCTTGGTGAGATGTTCTGCAACCCACATTGGTGTCCTCTTATGTCGATCATAACACAGTGCATGGTTTCTGGAAGTTTGGAAGCATTTAATAATTAAAAATAAAAAGCTGTTACCAGAAACGTAATTAGGAGATAAAACATTTTAATTAGAAAATCAGATCAATAGATAATAATTTAAGTTATTGGTAGAACATTTCAAAAGCCTTAAAAAATCTCAACATTATCAGCCAGACTTGCGATGTGTTCAACGCCTTGAGGAGTGTAAAGCAAAATTCATTTAACTGTACTTATCATAATCATTTGAAACCTTGAAATTCCACACATATACCAATTAATACATTGTATCATAGATTATATAGTATCATGTACCATTCAGTCTCACAAATCTCACCTATAGTAAATAACATCTGGCCCTCTCATTGGCTGACCATACTTAAGTATTTCTTTCCCACGCACCTTGTTTACTGGATCTGAAATACACCAAAAATACCAGAGTATATATTATACTTACAAGTTCTAGTGTACCAGGATTCCAAAAACACATTCAGCTGGCTTAGTAGTAAAGCTGAATGTAGGAAAACCAAACATTTACATTCAACATACACCAGAGTCAGCAGACAAAATATTATAATTTATTTTCCTCAATATGGAAAAAGAACAGGTTGTAAGCTATCAAGAAGATTCCTATTTTTCTCTTTTCGAGAGTAGGCCTTATAGATGTAATAAAATCACACACCTCTTTGAGTCTCTTCATACTCCGTGTCCGTCTCCAGTGTCGGGGGATCTCTATGGAACCACATATCAAAGGCAGCATACAGAACACTTGATGCCAGAATTCCTGAGGCAAACCCCCAGTTGAACACATTTGAGCTGGGCATTGTTGTGCGTCTGTAAAATAAAAGAAAGACATGGTTTATCACTATCTTTCAGCAATACTCACAGCTTAACTCTAAAGGTGATTGAAATCTTTCAATGATGAACCGCCATCATATCCTACAGGCTGTGGTATTTTGCTATTGGGGCTCGTAAACCATTATCCATGGTTTGTGCTGTTTACTCACACTGCACTTAACTTATTCAGGATGTCTCTCATTCAGCATCCACACAAAGACCGACTCGGCGAGTAAACACAATTAACTTCGAGCGCTTGCTGGCCATTGTTCGATCTTAGATAGTATCTCGTCAAAACCCAACCGTGATAGGCAAGATTCAAATACCAGACCCTGTAGATATGATTTTGATCACTCTAATTTCGGACCAATTCTGACTCAATAAAATCCTGAACACTATCAGTCACAACCTTCTCTAAAAAGATGTTTTAGATAGAGAAAGGTTCCGACAGGTCTATGTTCCAACAGCAGTTGGAACATTGAGCTGTCGGAATATAGAGCTGTTGGAATAAAGACTCTTTTTGAAAAACAAAAAAGGTTTTATGTTCCGAAAATGTACATTTTGTTCAGAATATAGAGCTGTCAGAATATAGAGCTGTCGGAAGAAAGAGCAGTTGGAATATAGAGCTGTTGGAACATAGAACTGATGGAATATAGAGTTGTAACTGTTATTGATATTGAAAAGACAGACAAATTTGGTACTTAACTACGCATGATTAGTTTTCATCGCAGTTTTCCGTATTTGTATATTGTGTGGCGACTCGCGCTAATTCTCACTTATTCTCGTTATTCAGTCAAGTGAAGTTCATTGACTGAATAAAGGGAAACCGCGAGATTTTCGCGAGTCGTCACATAATAAATGACCCAGTTTTCTTGGTACAAGTCGAATAAGTTGGTCCCTCGTTTATTTGAGTTATTCAGTCAATGTGTTTCCAACGACTAAATAACGGAAGTTATACGAGGGACCAACTTATTCGACTTGTACCGTTTTCTTCAGACTTTTCCAGTAGGCTACTCAGACTATCAAGTCAATCAAGCTCGTCCTCTGACCCTATAAAACACTTCTTGGAATCACCAACTCGAACGGAACAACATTTTATATCCGCAAAGATCACAAAGTCATTCAGAGATTCAGGAATAATTGGTGGATCTGTGGACATGGTGGACACTCACGACACGTGTGCGATATTCAAGTCGACTTGTCTGACCAAGTTATAGCACTAAAACAGCCAAAATGGACACCCTTTAGTGCACATCATTGAACTCAAAATAAAGTGACAATTATTTTGTATCTCAACATGAAAATTGAACCTACTACTTCACTTTTTATGCACGTTTTTACTCATTTTAGCAGACAACTGATGAATCCGGAAATGACAAACAGGTGCCTGTTCGAAACGATCTGTAGCCACCGCTGGTTCCAAACTTTTTTTGTTAACAAATATTTAAAAATAAATACATTTCATTCATATTCATCAAATCACAGTAATAAAGAATTCTGTTTGAACGAAATATCGTATAAAAGTCTAAAAACTGTAATAACTTCACTTTTCTTCAGCCTTTAAGTTGTCTCCCCTGTCATAATCAGGGGACATAATCCAATGTTTGAAAAGTGATGCAGTTGTTGAACATTCAGAAGGTGAACTTGTAAGTGGACAGGCATGCGAGTGGTTTGATTTATTATTCAGCGTGTTTAGTTGTGAATTTCTATTGATTACGATCTAACGATCTATGATTCAGTGAATGGGATCACAATATTCACTTCTTTTTGATCACGTTTGATAAGTTTGTCGAAGATTTGACAGCCAAATCAATTTTGATTGACGAGTCCCCGGAGTCTCCGAATACGAGTCCAATTTTACTACGAGTCATCGGCTGTCAACGCAAAAGAATTTGTACACCTGTCATTTGGATCATGTGAGTTCTGTTAGGAACAAAACATTCGCAAAGAAGGGATTGTGTGTCAACTGGTCAACACATCTTAAAAACTTCTTTTTACAAAAAAACGTAAGTTTGACTGTCGTTGGGCTGAACAGTTTTAACTTTAATTCGATCCATTCCAATTCATCAGTGTTAATTAAATTTTTGACTCACTCATGCACCACTACTCACAGGTCTTGTTTTGCCATTTCAGTTACTCATGCACCACTACTCACAGGTCTTGTTTTGCCATTTCAGTTATCAGGCAGTGGACTCCAGATGCTGATTACCATGTAATTTGATTGGGAAGTAATTCAGTATAAATATTGAGGAAGTGTTACAGTCAACAAGTGTGATGGATTGTTATTGACTGAGAAATGAAAGTGACCGTCTGCTTCGGTGAGGTACGAGTGATCGTACCCTGTGGGAGCGGAGATCTTTTAGTTTCTGAACTCATATCAAAAGCGATTTCAAGATATAAGAAGGCGACTGGAAAGGTTTGTATTGTGTTGTTCATATTTTCATTAGCATAGATTTTTGGCATGCTTTGCTTATTTTTTGCAGCACTGTGCTTTAACGAATCACGGATATTGTAAACTAGAATAATCTGTGAAGGAATGAATCGGGGATCTGAATCAGTTCCCGAATAAACAATTTTTTTCCTATCTCATCTGAATATTTTGCGTTTTGTTCCACTGACAGCTTGTTTTATCTGTTTAAAGTTAGTGTCATATAATAATCAGGTGACATAAGAATCCATATAAGATTTTCTTCTT
Source organism: Phoronis pallida (assembly GCA_028565715.1). NCBI lineage: Eukaryota > Metazoa > Phoronida > Phoronidae > Phoronis > Phoronis pallida. The sequence goes on from JAOXYC010197685.1 coordinate 4,205, forward strand.
TGTTGAGTTTCATTTAGGCCTACAATAAATAATCAAGTTTGTTAAAAATGGATCAAATTAAACACTTTCACAATCCAATAAACCTTGTTAGAAGGCTACTCGGTATCTACCTGGAGTACCTCAATTACTCATTAACAAAACAAGGTGTTCCCCCGTACACCTGGGTAATTCCAATATGGCCGTCTGTCTACTTTGACATTCAATATCAGCCATATTTCAATCAGAATGTAAACAATGAATGGATCAAGTATTGTAATGAGAGAGTTTATTTACTCTATTGCTTACTTGAGGATAATGAGTTATCACTATGTTTTAACATATGATCAGATCAGGTTAACACTGAGACAGGATTTTCTACTATAATTACTCCCAGATTTGACTGATTAATGTTTGAAGTAAGACTGTCAATCAATAATGTATAGTAGTTTTATAAGACATTAACTGGGTCACGATGGAATAGATTGTTCATACTCTCCTGATATCATATTAGAATAAATGTTCACTGGGTCACCAGGTATTTCTCAGGTGATGCTTTGTAAGTTTGTTAACTGCTTTGAGTATTTCCTTAAAACAGTTAACTTGGGTTCATATGGCAACAGAAAACCTTTAAATGACATTGCTACTTTATCCTAGATTGATTTGCGTGCATCAATGAAATGTGGACCATAATTGTAAACTATGAAATTCTGATTGATATCACCATACAAATATGATAATGATTATATAAACAAAAAAGATGACAACAAAAAAAAGAATTTTTTGGTTTCCAATCAGTTCAGTTCAGTTTCATTGTCATCAATAGTCACAGAAAAATGTTTACTATGGCCACTGCTTACAACTTGCCTGATTAAAGCTGACCTAATTTCATGTTGAGTTGATTCACATTCATACTCTGAAGTCCATTCAATTGCCATAAAGCCTGGAATGTAGGTATAAAACATCCATGGCTATACAATCTGTATTGGGGTAATTGCTACACAATTGACAGTTGGATTGTGCTGTTCATGACATAGTTTTTACTGTTCATTTTGTTGATCACTGATTTTTTCTTCACAGGATTATTACCTGTGTAGCCGGCTTACATCATCAGACTAGATGATTAATTACTTTGATATTCATTGTCACAGTTTTTATTTTTACACGGCTAAGCAAGCTGTCACTTCTGAACAAAAAATGTACTGTAGACAAAGCCCTTTCCGCTTGTTAACTGAGAAGATATCAATTGTTAAATCTTTAACAAATAAAACATGTTTTACTATAGATACTTGATATTTAGTTTTAAAGCTGTGATATACATTAAAATTATCTTTGAGGTTTGTACATTATTTACTTTTAAGGTTTGTATTCTTTTGGCAAAGATAAAGCACAACATTGCAAAAAAGGGTTAAAAAATGAAAAGGTAACCCCACCCAAAAAATCAAGAGAATGCTTTTTGAATCAAAAGTTGAAAATGGTGTTTTTGAGACATAAAATATTCAATGATTGAAACAAGTACTTGAATGACCTGCAGGCAATAGCATCTAGATGACCTCACTTTTTTATGGAGTATTTTCTATGCAGATGAATGATTATTGGAAATTTGTGGTATTGTACACAAAAGAACAGCCCAAAACATTTATCGACCTTAAAGTCAAACAACCTCTAGGACTTGCAACTAAATCAAGCAGAATTGTACACAATCAGTAATGTTATTTGTGGGACACAATATTTACTTTGCTGTGTTTTGACCAGTTTGGAATGTTTTCTGTATTGATTCAGACATTCCTATTGTTTTTGTTGTATGCTTAGTTAACTGGTTTGCCTGGATGGGCTTGAACCCTCGAACCAAGGTCTCTGCAGTTTCCTACAATCGCTTGTTTTATAAAGGATTATTACGGATACCTAACCTTGTGCTTTAGAAACATTCAACCCGAAACTGAATTTCACATTTTAAAACCCTTTCTCCTTTGATTGAAAGAGATGAGAATTCTACAAGGTGTGGATTCATTTTATCTTTGATAAGAATTGAAATGGCATTAACATTTTGACATTGTTTCAAAGTCACCATCTGCTTTTGTTCTTTTTCAAGAAGCATCTGAAAGGTGATTTTTTTTCTAAGTATTCTGTTTCAACTTGTCTCACAGCCACTTGTATCTTGGGTCATAAAAATAGAGTGTTGAAAGTGAGTCATTCTTTGTTTGAATGTGTTTATTCTAAACTCTCCACAACAGCAGGTAGTGTGGTCAATGGCCTGCTACATGTGACAGCATCAATACTGATATAACTGGAGATTGACTGCAACAGCCTTGTTTTTGGATTTTGAAGAACTCTTATTGTAGACAAAATTCTAAATAGATGTATAACATCATGGTTGGAATTTATTTTCTATTTGAAACACGATGGCCACCCAAAAATTAGTCAGCGGGTTATTGCTTTCGAACATTTGAAAAATCATAGCTTTATGCTGAATAAAGTGTTTTGAGCCAAACTTGAAGTCTTAAGGTTTACAGCAACAAAAAATCAAGAAAGTTTGGCTGGGACCATTTCCAGACAGTTTTATGAAATGCAAAACACATTTTCACATTAAATCACATGGTTCTCTTTCTAAATGACACCATGTGGAGATCAGGGTGTATCAGCCTTAACTAATTTATAAAATAAACATTTAGATGTCTATTACAGCAGTCTCAGACTGTCTTGTGGGGTAAATGGGATTTCATGGTGACTACAAGTAAATCAACTCCATGGTGGCCTGGGGGGATCCTTTCAAAATGTCCCGATGGAATTGAGTTTTTTGGACCTCTCACAGACACTATGGAGAAAGATATGCCCAGATGACAAGAAAATGTCAATATTTTGGAAATATCATTTTTGCGGATAGGCTTCTTGGTATGAGTTAATATTTCACTGAGGTTTTGAAATTAGGACTTTTAAAAGAGCAATGACAGGTTTGTTCCTAGTCTCGCCCACAGCCCATCTCAAACGATGGTCTGTAGTGTTCTTGCTACGCAATAGTCAAGTATAGCTAAGTATGTTGATTACGTCACTCTGCATAAACACAGTCTCCTACTTTGGGTTTAAAAAACGGAAGACCCACTTGGATTGACAGTCCCTCGACCTGAGTCGAAGGGGCTAGAGTTCAGTCTAAGTCAGAGATTAAAATGATATTCCCCAAAACGATATGCTTACTGGTTTGTTCACATAGCTGATGTTCATTGGTTTGAAAGGGGTCCCACCAACCCCTGAAGCTTGTATTTGATGTGACACACAGTCACTGTACATGTATTTGTGATTTGCATTGCCCAATACATATACACAAACTGAAGAGGTATGTACACCTGGGTACAGTGTTAGGCATAACTGCTAACAGATAATATCTGGCCTCTGAGACTGAGACTAATTGATTACGTTATGCATGCTGTGCAATTGGTCACACAGTTTATGTTACACATAATTATTTTTTTTTATTGAAAGGGTACATTTTTCATTTCAAGTACATCTTATAGAAGTATTCATTGTAATTGGTAACACAAATTTAATTCAATGAAATATGACTGAATTACATTCATTCAACCTACAATATGAATGGCTAGGCTCAAAAATAGGTCATATTTAGTGCCAAGTTAAATAAGTGTCCTGAGAAGTTGACCTTTTGGTTTTAACTTGGTTTTGATATAAACAGATGCAGTTGTGGTCACAAAGTCAACATAACAGTTGCATAACACCCAATTATCTTGTTTAATGGCCTTATTCAATTTGCGCAAATCCTATCAGTAAAACGGCATACTGGGTACTTGTATCTTTACATGATACAATTCCCACATTCTGTCACAATGTACAACTATTGAGAGTATTCACTGGTGATTTACTGCCCCTATATTATCCAACCAGAGACTGGAGATATTTGTTGCATATCTGACATAGTTTACCTTTAGCAATGTGTAAGTTGCTATCTTTCATAGGTGAATATGATACCTAATTACACTGAGTAATATGATTGTGATGTCAAGAGGATTTGGACAGCTTTTATGATTAGATTGTCCAGTGCACTGTCCACTCTGTTTGTGGGTCACATAGAATCACCTTGGACTTGTTGAATCATCTAGGAAATATTCAGTGACTGACAATGTCTGAATGCCTTATTTAAAAGAGCTTTTGTGTTCGTGATTGAGCTATTAAATATCTTTTAAAGATGGTTCTTGATCTCACTCAATGACCAGGCCCAGTTGCCAATTTGATAAAGATTGAAACTGATTTTATATTGAAAAGAATGAAAACATTGGGTTCTTAGAGAAATAAACTCAGCTGGAGACCTTTGTATCGTTTAACCTTATATGTGTATCAGTTGATGTTTACAAATTATCAACTAAATAACTAAATAACTCTTGATCTACAATAATTTCATACCAAGATGTCATATTTATTAGGGAATAACCTGCTGTTTCAAATCCCCACTTAAAGAGATAATCCCCAATAATCCTCTAACACGAAACACAACTGGACTGTCTGGTGAACCTGTGTTAAATCAGCAGTAATTTCTGGCCTCAAACTCTGGACATGTTGTGATAACTTGTGACCTTTTAGCAACTTTATCTCTGAAGATTAGTTGTAATGCCAACTTGACTGTTCTTTATCAAGGATTGGAACCGTTTTGGTCCAGTTTTTATGAGAAAACTTGTTAACATTCTCCACATGTTTGTATTCATAGATAATCCACTAATGAGTTTACCAGCAGTTTAATGTTTTACTACTAAAGCTGTAGTTAGAGTATTTATTTTTTGTTTGCAAACATTTAATCTGGAGTAATCTGCTTTCTCAGTAGGCCTTCTACAATTTCATCTTCACCATAACAAAAGCTTTTGAAGTTTAATGTCATTAGCACCAAATAAGTGCTAGCTTACAGTAAAATTATTTCAAATTTTGTCCTAAAATGAAAAGTGCTACAGCTTAACATTTAATTGTAAATTAAACATTATTTTGAGTTGTAATGACCAGCAAAAAAGAGTTTTTGGAAGTGCTTGTTGTTTGATTTTTTGTTGATGTGTCATTTTCTTCTATTTACAGCCAAATGACTTCTATGTGAATGTGCACAGTTTGAAGAGTTATAGCGATGGCGGTATACTTGATCATGATGATGTGCTTAGTGACGTCGCTGATGACAGGGAACAGGTACACGACTTTGATCCATTCTTTGATAACAACATGAAATATACCTTCACTTTTACACTGAATTACCTGTATGGTTGTCACCAAAAATACTGCTTATGGTTTCCTTTAAAAGTGATGTTATATGTAGGTTTTGGCGAAAACATCGTGTAAATCCATAAGATCTTACAAAAATACTAAATCCAGATAATCTACACTGTGCTAAAAATTTAAGAAAATAACAACATTTTTTTTATCTAGCTGTTAATTGTTTAAAAGAATGACACTAAATGCTTTGACCTTTAACTTGGGCAATTCTAGTTAGTAAATCAGCCTTTGTGCAAATCATCGGGTACTATTTTCAACAAGAGGCACAGAGCTAGGCTCTAGTATAACGCTCTTACATTACTACGGTATGATCTCAATTCAACTGCTGAATAAATCTACTACTGCATTAACAAGGGAAACCAAAAAAGTGCTGTGCATAACCGTTATTTCTAGTGAGCCAGATATTTACATGCAGGGTTATAGCCTGTTATTCTAATAATTGAAAAGAGTTGGTTTTTGTTATCACATCAACTAATAGCACTCATTGAGGTTAATTGAGCGAGAGAGCACCTTGTAGTGCTTGCTGGCTATTGTTGAGAAATATGCTGCTCTATTTAGGGGTGTTATTTAACTAGTGACACCCTTTTCATGTGATTGGTATGAATTTATGGTTAGGGGGTTAGGGTTATGAATTTATTGGGATGGAAACACTAGTACCTTTAGGGCATTCAGGAATGAATGGTTATTACTTCCTGCTGACAAATGATGATTGTTGCCTCAAACAAAAAGATGAAATTTATGTTTTTATTATGCTTTCAATTTTCATTGAAATAAGGGTTTTTGAAAAACTCCTCGTCTGACCCTTTCAAGAATGACCTAAAAGTAAAATCAGAACTGTATAGCCTAAGTTTCGTTTCGTTGTTGTCTATTGCAGCCCCTGAAAAGCTTACGTAATTGTTTGACAACAAAGATTGTTGCATTAAAATCATTCAAAAATGAATTTATTAGTTCAAAATGGAAGTGAGACAAAATGGTTTTCTGTGGAAGTTGGTGAACACCATGCCGACTGTCAGTGTTTTATAGAGAACACATATAATCCCTTAGTCAAATAATGAAGATAAAGGTTATTTTCTAAGGTGTCTATTTTTTCTGTCCTAGATGTTTTGAAACATGACACCATGCACACTATCAAGACAAGGAATTGTCCATTGTATTTACATTATATTATAAAATGGTTTGACATTTATTTGTATTGATAAAAGTGTGTTGTTTTGTCTTGACTGTTACTGTTTACACTAGGTCCTGACTTGTGTCATGGTTCTGTTGGAGAGGATCACATTTACTGAGCTAATGATTTCAACAGATGATTATTCATTTGAGTGTATACTACTATTTGTTGCAAGTTTTCAACCGAGTCTTATGAATTTTGGGGAAGCTTTCCAAAACAGTTCTATATATTTTAAGTACAACCAAAGTCTAATTGTGATATAATTTTTAAATTATTACAATGCAAGAGACTCACTCATGATGAGGTTGTTATGTTAATTACAAGTTAACATAACACTTTTGTTAACGAAACAACAATGCCCCCTACATTTTGATTAAATACACAACAAACCTAAAAACTTGCAAAAAGTGACATTTCTCTTATTTGACATATTGGCATTTTATTTTCTTCCCCAAACCCATTGGAATGCTGCAAAGAACATAAACGTTCAGCTGTTAATTGGTTGTATTATGTCATTCAGTCTCTGGTTAGTGTAGGCTTTATCTTGAAACTGATCCAGAGTTGTTCAGGGTTGCTGTGTATGCAACAGTTAAAATGTTGCAGCTTGGTGTATTAGGTAGGCCAGGTATTGGACAGTTTTTTAAAGATGAAAAGGTTAGTTAGTTCATTTCTTAGTTCAGAATATTTTACAAAAAAGTAAGAGATTATCTTTATAAATTCAGGTCTTGCTAATCTTTAGTGCTTCTTGAATGTTATCATTGTTACAAAATGGTACAGTTAGTCAAACTGCTAACTTGATTTAAATGGTATTTGAAGGTTGGTTTTTGCACAAAACAGTGATGAAAGTTACGAAATCATATACCATACATTGCTTAAAGTTTTAGTTACAAATACCTCTAGTGTTTAGAAAATCCTCTACCATAAGCCCAGCACAAGTGTGGTGTTTATATAATAAATGTTATTGTTTTGATGAGCAATATTTGATTACCTCACAGTTTATTTGAGTTGGTTAATTTATTAGTAATTAAGGTGTAAAATGTTAACTGAGAAGTACATCAAGTGGAAACTGTTTCTGGTATTGTGATTTAAACTTAAGTCTCCTGGTTATTAGAATTGTAGGTTTTTTTCAATGTCCATTGTGTGGTCTAGATTAAAGTTTAATGTCAATCAGAGTAACACTTTTCTGAAGAAAAAATAATTACTTATGAATTTGTATTA
>JAOXYC010197796.1:0-11820 GCA_028565715.1 Phoronis pallida
TGTGATTTGTGGGTAACCGAAAAGGACCAATGTATGGTATTACTACGTTTCCGTGGGCTCGCAATGTTATGGGCATGAAAGGGTTTCATTCAAACAAACAATTGAATTTTTTCATTTTTATTTTGTAGATGTTCATTGTTCGCAAGTCTAGTCAGGACAACACTATGGCACTGTCTGTGAGAGTGCCTGGTAATACAGCGCACCCTATAGAGCACTACCTCATCGAGAGCCCACAGGATGGTTATGTACGATTGGACGGATCCAGTCACCTGTTCCCATATCTACCACTTCTCATTGCTCACTACTGTCAGTATCTGTAAGTACATATACTAAAAACAACGACCGATTTCAAATTAAAAGCATACATATTTCTGAACTTCCAGGTTCCATGGTCGCTACAACAATGAATTTTTGGCGCAATAATAGAGTTAAAGCAATGTGTTTAATTTGTGAGTTGAGACATCGATAACAAAAACAATCCTTATCACAAAGCTGTTTACAATTTTCGGAAGATTCTTGGTGGTTTTTAGAAAAATTATCACCTGAAGACGAAGTCCGAGAGTGAACATTTTTCTAAAAACCACCTCGGTGCTCATAATACGTTCAATAACTCAAGAATCATTGCATAATTCTATATTTATTTCATTGAAAGCCCAACTGAGAACATGCTGCCATCAGTACTTGTAAAGAATAAATATGAAAAATGAACTGCCAATATGAGGATGGTCTGAGTTGTTACTTCATTTTTCCTGTCAGTCAATCTTGACATTTACTAGGAACAATTGGCAATCTCACTCTATTTTCTTGGTCAGTTTCTTTTTAATTATTTTCTCCTCAAAAATGGCAACCAATAGCGGTCAGTGAGTGAAGTGAGATTACTTTACAAAAGTATGCGCAAAGATTTCAATTATATGTGTTTGTAATGATGAGGTGACTCAGCGCTCTAATTACTTCTAGTGTTAATTATTGGTAGTGTTAAGGTCAACAGCCTGTACTAGCTCTTAAGTTAAAGTAGACTTACTATTAGTTCTACACATGATCTCTCACCATGTCCCTTGCTTGCAAGATGAAGGCATTTCAAGATCTGTAAGTTGTAATTTATCAAACTGAACTAGCTTGTTTAATAGTGTCCTATGGCAGCTTATTTTCATGGCTTATAGGTTCTGTTCTCTGACAACAATAATAAGAACATTAATTACCAGGATAAAGGTTGACTTACAATTCTTGTGTGAATTGAATTATTCAAAATATCACCAAGGACTGTCTTGCTTTTAAAGGATTTTTTTCTTGTGTCCAACCCTATCTGTGTGCATGGGAACCTAATTTTTCGGGAATTTTTGCATCATATGGTTGTGTCATTATATCTAGTCAAAGTGTTGAAGGTAAAACAAAGTAGAATCCTGCAGACTTTTAAAACTTTGGTACTTTTGTAAAGGGTAATATAACTAATATTTATAGTGTGTTTTGACACTAACTGTGTTCCAGTAATTGGTTTTCATTGACTTTCTCTGTCATTGCTCAACCGATTTTGACAAAATTTGGTACAAATGCTCTGGGAGATTGTTTTAAATGTAAAAAAAAAGACGATAAGCCAACACTTAAAGTAATACTTTGCTACGAACGTAAAATTATCAACTATTGAATGAAGCGAATTACAAATTGCATCCTTCATCTGAGCATACAAATCTTCACTTCTTCCGGAAATCCCTCTACAGGTGGCCTATTTGACTTGATGAAATATCTTGACGGGAGTCAGAGAGTTAACCAAAATCGACTGTAACATATTAACTTTGTGTTTTCAATAAAGAATGAAGGTAATAACACAAATTGACAATGAAAAATTATCAAACTGTATTAAAGAAATGGGTGAAAATGTTGTATTTCAATAATTGGTCATTCTACATCGAAGGTAGTGGTGTATGTGCGTAGGCTCCCCTGTTAGTAGAACAAGTAACTTTGTTCAGTCGTTGTTGGTATCTCCCTGCTCAAACTTTTGTTCAATTCTTTCTGATTTCTGTTGATTTTTTATCCCCCCCAATGTACACCCAGGTGGGCTCATTTTTATAGCGTTGCTCTAATTAAATTAACTAATATACAGTCTTGAAATGAACACTGATAGCCATTGAGTGTCCATCATACAACTCAAGTGGGCACTTGAACCAAGTAATGATAACTTGACCTGAGAATCATGCAGACTTGACCACCTGATACAGCCAGAGGCATGGTCTGCTCTCTTGGATTGTATGGATTACATGCTACCTGTGGCCATATCATTGTGTTATTTATGCTACCTATACTGAGTATTACTTGAATCTGGAATTCATACCAGAAGCAGAAATAATGGAACCCTTGTCTTCATATAAACCATGTTTATTTCTGTGAAAATATTCTATTGCTTGAAACATGTTATTTCACACCAGTCCTGTATTTATATGATTGGGTTATTGATTGAGGGTTAATATTAGTGGGTTATTTGACAGAAACTTGAATCGGATTATTTATTTTAATGAGGCTTTAGCCGAGTTAAAACACTTCATCCGATTCAAGTTGAGGTCAAATTGCCCACCTCATATTATAACACTCGCAAAACAACCTGTTTATTCCAACTATGCTCCAAATAAGTTGCATTTTTCTGATTCATGACAGAAGCTTTTTAAAAAATAACGGGAAAGAAATGATGCATTTAGGTCATCGCTCAATACGTGCTTGCAGAGCATGCACACGAGCCCATATTAGTAATTATTAGATTATGGGTACATAGTTGTATTGCTACATATGTGGTATAGATATCATTTAATGTCCAATAATATTCCACACATTTTAATTACTTTTTCAGGGATGAGTTGCCATGTTGTTTGCTACTGCCCCCTGTTGTCATGAATGCACGGTCTCACCATGAAATCACATCCCTGGCTCTTCTTGGACAAGGTAATGTGCTGTCAGCAATTTTTAAAACCATGACATTGTTATGAAGCATCACCCGTGTACTGGTAATGTAATGAAAAACTTACATTATTTTGTGGGTGGATTCCTTCATCTTCTTTTGTCTGGCTTGGTAATTAGCTAAAATGTGTTATGCAGATGCTAATATTTGGAACAAATGCCTGTTTCAAACGGTGCGTTTGGTCATTAAGGATGATAGCAATTAGCAAGTACCGTTTTTTTCACAGTAATATAATGATTTCCCATACAATGTAACCTAGTTTAATGGTTTTTTCACATGGTAAGTGGTTGGACATATGCTTTAGACGTTGGCTGGTGTGTTTTCAGCATTTGACTTCACTGTGAATAATTAATAAAAACTATAATTCATTGCAACCAACACTTACCAGCTGGTTAAGGTAGTACTAGAGTTTAAGGATGGATTATTCCTCTATGAATGACTTCATAATTAACAGAAACTATATTTGTACAGAGGATATTCATAACTGATTATATTATGAATTATGCATGACAAAAGCATTATATATATTATATATAATAAATGGAAATACCTTTGAAACCCAACTACAGACATTTAAGGTTAAACCTAGGATGAAGACAAAATACTCACAGTTACATGTTGTTTCACATCAATTAGTTTCAAATTTCAAGTTTTTATTTAAAAAAACCCAGTAACAGTCACTTCAACTTTGAACCTAGTAAACATCCAATACTCAACATTCGACGCGAATGCGTGCTCACTTCTGGTAAGTTGTTCTCTGTTTATGTGGACAAACTCTGGGGGTAGGTAACTTGTGGAATGATATTCCTTTCAACCACGGATACTTCGCCAAGTTCTTAAACTTCCCGGTGTCGGCATATACATCCTTTGGCACAACAGGGGTAGTTAACTTATATTGAGGCCCGTGGATTTCTCAGAATTTGACGCCAAATTAACCGCCGAAAAGTTTTCCTTTACTTTCAATTACACAATTCAGAGGGCGCCACTATTTGTCTACATATTTTCAGAAGTGAACGCGCATTCGCGTCTCCTTCCGCTAGAGTGAATTAAGTCGAATGTTGAGTATTAGAATTGGGGTATAAAAACTGCTTATTACGGCCTCAAAAAAATATTCCCGTCTGTCTCAAATCCAAAAACCCGCAGAATATCGACATATACATGTAATAAGCTGTATTTATTTCTCCCTTGCCACAGGATTTGAAAACTTCACTGGGTTTAAATTGCCCGGGGCAAATGTTAGGGAAATTACGGTAGTTGGAAATATACAATTATATATATCTAAATGTTTGATAAGTGATTATTTTTCAAAACAATCGGTTTCTTATGAAATAAAATAAGAGTTAATTTAAAACAGCAAACTCATACTGCGAACTGGTTTAACTCATTTCAACCACATATTAACCCATCAAAGACAATTTCTCTCACACCATTTATTATTGCCAGTCGTTTCACCAATGCCCTCTTCTCTAAAACAATGAAAACACCACCATTATATGCACCATATGTTTTGTCTGGCTAGACTAACTGGTCCCAGATATTCCTCTCACATTTACTGTATGGCATTGAATTAGATGGTTTCATTCTGAACACTGTAGCCCTGTAGTCATCATCAGCACACTTCAGGGCTGGCCTCACACTGGAGACAGGGCGCATCAGGTATACTTTCATTATCTCCTCAGGTTTACTGTATTTTGTTGCCTACTGTTGACAGTTTTGTTACTAAACAATTCCAAACTATTTTATGAACCCCTGTTTTTAAATGGTGTTTTTTTTAAAAACTTTGAGAGTTATACTAATTCTCAGAAAATGTTAAAGCATCGTCAGACTGAAACATTCAACGCAATGCTCAATGAATTGTGTTGTAAAACCAAGATGACTTTTAGCATTATTCGTTTGTACCTGAGAATAATTCTGATATTAAATTTGCAACATGGCATTGACTTTTTTTAAAAATCTTTTTAACCTCTTGACCATTTTATATTTAGAAACATGTGCTGTAAAATATTGTTAGCAAGAATATATTAGAGTATAGCATAGATAATTAGAAGACAGAGTTTGCCTTGATTTCCTCCGATGACGGCCAGTAGTAGTCTATCAGAAATGACCTCATCATAAGATCAAGTGTCTTTGTTAAAATAATCAGTTTGTTGTTGTATTATTGCCCTCATTATCCAGCTCAAGTGTTTATACGGCTATCAACACTTCATCTAATCACGATTCTATAATCTCCGTTTACAGCATCATGATCTAATACACCTTCCATAGCTGTTAATCTACTCTACATATCACTATAGACACCAAGAAGCGCAATTATAAAAAGTTACAAAATTCCTTGCCTTTCTGGGACACAAATCATATTGGACACCAAAAATTATTTGCCAAATTATATTTTTTGACACTCACTAAAATTGGTCCAAAAATTGCCCTTGCAAACTGATAAATTAGACCTTGACTTATGTCAATTTGTGAGGACAAGTTTGAATACCATTCTAACCAGTCAAATGTGAAAAAATACACATGCAGTTAGTGTTATGTAGTACCTGGGGGTGGTTTAGTAAACTGATAATGCATTGAAGCAAGCCTGTAGCCAGTCTGTGAACTTTTCCACTCTGAACAATACGAGCCGCCAAGGAGGAAGTGGTATATGAGGGTAAATCATGGGCCAACCGGCTGTACTGTATAATTAATCTGAAGAAATGACGCGACACGCTGACGGCTATATCACACATCGAGAACATGTAAGACTGCAAAAATATTCTATTGCTTGAAATATAAGTAACATGCGCTTGTCGCAACTACCTTTAGATGAAGCATGTAGAGAAAACTTTGTTTAAAAAATGAAGCTTTTATACTTGACCTTCAGAATCAGGAATATTACTTCAAATTGGTCTTTCTTTTCAAACGTAGAAACATAACTGCATGAACATCATAAATATATATATCATTATGATAGGGGCTTTACAACACCAACTGTCAAAGTTTTTGTTTCTGGTTATTTTTCATTTTGTTGTAAATGTCTTGACAGTTTCCAATGGTCATGTGAATTCATTTTCTGATTGGGACTTTCTTGCAAATCAATGTTTTCTATAATGTTATGATTTCAACCAATAAAGCTCCTTCTTTCACACAATCAGAGTAAATAATTTGATTGATATTTGTGTAATGTTTTGTTAGTAATGTTTGAAATACCCACTGTCTGACATGTCTAATTGGTCAATACACACTTGTAGGCTTCCAATAATGTGTTATGATAAATGCTGGGCTTGCTTGGCTTGATAATAAAAACAACAAATTCCATTGTGGGTTAAGTCCAACAATGCTGGCTTTTAGCCTCAGGTCATAGGCAAGGTTGTCTCACCCTATGCAGACTGAAGCACACTGATTAGTTTGTTTAGTTATATAGTCTCATATCTTATGTACTGGCAAAGAGAAGGTTTTATGAGGTTTTTGACAGGCTAATTCTGACAAGATGTAGAAATCTCATTAAGGCTACGTTTATTATTTTGTAGTTTGTTGAATATGTACTTGTACTAAAAGACTGGTTAATTGAGATTTGATATTTGTTGTGGAAAACCTCTTTTTAGGTGAAATTTATCAAATGCTCAAAAAACCATTCTGAGTATTTTTACACAGATTGCTTTTTGAGCATTGGATGAATTTCACCTAAAAAATGTATGAATCCTCAAAACCTCATTTTGAAAATGTTCATCACAAATGATAATGAATTTTGATATTTATTTTCTAGATTTCTGGACGTCCTCATTAGCTGATGTCAACCATTATTTGAAGAAGCAGCTCCAAGAAGAACCCAGTAACAATGCTAACTCACCGTTTCTACTGCTTCAAAATGTGCACAGTAATCAAGACAAACTGCATGCAAACCAGACCACGCCAGACGTTCAGAAAGAACTTGATGTTTTGTCACCATTTTTGACATTGCTGAATTTTTCTGAGAATCAAAACGACACATCTGGAACTTGGAAAAGTACACTTGAAAAAAGTTGTTCAGAGAAAGACTCAAGCTCACCATACCCAGGGACAGAAAGTAAAGTGACGAAATCTTTCAGAAAAGAGATAGAAATAAGAATCAACTCTGCTGATGAAGATAAAGAGAAACATAGTGATAGAGGTATAATGTATCATAGCACAAATATCATTGATCTCATGAAACCAGCGGATGGTCCATATTATGGTGGTCATCTGTCAGATAGAATAAGTGATTATGAGGATATCTGGAACTCAAGCAAGGGACCACACGACAGAGTTATGAAGGAGGAGGAGGCGTCAGTAGGCACACGCTTTCAGGTCATCAACATTGCAGACTTGCAGACAACTCCTAAAAGGGAGAGTCTTGTTTTCGCAAATGCCCCTCCTGCTCCTTCACAAATGTCAGAACACAAAGACAATGCAGGAACAAAGCAATCTAATATGCCAGTCAAGGCATACAGAACCCAGCCAAATATATTTCGCTTCGATTTCGACAGACCTACTCAGGAATTGTTAATGTCACAGAGACGCTTTTCGAGTCCTCTCTACATGGAACCAGTTGATGCTGTAGAGGGGATACCGCAACATGTGACGGTGAATAGAATAGATCCAAACATGGCCGCGTCGGCTACAGAGTGCAAGTTATTAGGCATGCCACCCAAAGGTGGCATTAAGTATCGACATACCGTTAAGAATGCACCAGTAACATCAAGCGGTATTAGTGAAAAAGGAAAAATACAGCGAGTCAAAACAACTCCTGCACGACAAATGCACCAGAGGGGGAGAAACAAAATAGAAAGCAAACAAGCATATTGTCAACAGAAGGACATTTTCTCAAACAAGCAGTGCTCAAAGTTATTGCAATCACCACAGTGCTTTGTTGAATCTGGAAAGACAAACTCAATGCTTTCACAAATGAATAAACTGCGAACAAACACTTGTGAACCACCACCTCCAAGCCCAAACCATGCACATCAGCAAATTATGGCACAACTGAGTAGAGAGTCCAACAGGAATGGTCTTTTTCGCTCAAAAAGTCTTAAAGAGAAGTCAACATGTCATCCAGTGCAGGTGCCTGAGCGTGAAGCTCAAACTCTACCTGCTGACATAGCTAAGGTGAAGTCAAGCAGTGGCTCCGAGGCTAGTGATTCTGACACATTAACACAGGTGTCTCTTCAGTTGAACTTCCGCCCAAGATCGGAAACATTGATAAGTACTTATGATAATGTAAAGAATGTGAGCCGAGACCAGGGAGTGGATATGATAGATGATTATGAAACTGGACAGGTGTCTCTGGTACCACCAAAGAAATCAGAAACAGTTGAACAAAACTTGTGTGACTTGCAAACATTGCTCAATGATGAGTCAGAGTTATCTCCTCGCTATGGGAAATTCCCTGTGTTTAGTAATTCATCTGACAATTCAACATTCACCGACTCATCAACCATTGCTGATCTCATTGATAAACACGCGCCAGAGTTAACAGTTAAACCGCTCCAGCAACTAACTGCAAAAAACCTGCAACGTCTTTCAGTGTATGATAATGTTCCTGGCATGAATTCTCGTAATTCAGTCGCATTCTCTGCAGCTCATAATCGAGAGTCAGTAGCATTTTCAGCTGTTAGTGCTGGAACAGTCTTCTCAAAGCCCTGGGACAACTCTCTGTGGAATGATTTGCTCAATTTTCAGGAAAGCAATGCGGAGCCGCGGGAAGAACTGCCATCAGAACTCGGCCAACGTTTACATGAGTGGAGTTTGAAACGAACATTGAAATCACCGATATCACCAACTGACGCTTCACAATTGTTTTCATCTCCATGGCCTGATTTGCCCACGGCACCATTTCCTACACTAAATGAACTCAGTGATTCCTGGGTATCTCCTCATGATAATCTGGTTGAGGAGGATGAGGATTATCAACTAGCATCAGAAATGACTGGTTACCCTCTCCACTCTGAAGCCACAGATTATCAAAACCTATCAGATAACGTTGATAGTGGAACGGAGCTTGGAACATGCAGTTCACAGGATAGTCTACCACGACGGAGTATACACCAACCATTACCAGATATTGCCATCACCACACCAGAGGCCAGTCACTCATTCCAGGACAGGCTGGCTCCACTGTTGAGTAAGTTTATTCTTATATCATTCTTAAATCAGCATGAAACTTTAACTGCTGTTTTATTCTGATTGTACACCAAAGTTTCTGGAAAATTCCATATCTAACCACAAATTTGATGTAATTATAAAAACACTTTTATTCCGGGTTTTTAAAAACATTACACTAGTTTTTGGAATTTGTTTCTTGTCTGATGCAAAACAGAATCCTCCATTCTACCAAAACTTGAAACATGGATAGCATGCAGATCTACCATTTACCTTACTAAGTAATGGACTTTAACAAAGCCTTGAGATTCTTATACACCTATGGCCATCATTTTGTACAATGTGTGTCACTTGCTATACTTGTAGGTGCACCACGCCTTATCAACCTCCGTCAACGAGACAAGAATCACCAACCTGGTATCAAGATCCGTAACTACATCTCTAGACTGTCGATGGATAGTAGTACAATATTTGGTAGTACGATAGAGAACTTCATCCAGTGTACTCTGGAAAGTTGTGAGATGAGTCCTCATGTGGTCATGAGGAATGTTCGTCAGTTTATGAGCGGAATCAAGAACTACCTGGTCAGAATGGGAGAGAAAGATCTACTTGACGTCATTGAGCGCGAGAGACAAGAGGTAACCTGACTTCATGTCACACAACACTGTAGCACACGAGTGTCTTTTGAAAACAATGGAAACAAACCTTTGTTTACAAAAACTTTTTGCCAAACAAAACAGGTGGTTGTTAGGAAGGTCACTTCCTCTAAAACCATGATCAAATCTTGTTTTTGACTAGAATAGCTCAATATTAATCAATGCAAGGTTTGCTATGGAAACCTTGTTTACTTACAAACCAGAAAAATTAATATTAAGTTGCAACTTCTGTAAAGAAATAGTTTCGAAGTATGGAGGAGTTGAGCATGTATACTCAGCCTTTGTGTTGTCTTGCCTGTTGTAGTTGGATGAAGATGAATTCCTCAACATAGACGCAATCATTGAAGGTGCTCTACACAAATGTGTTGTACGTCCTCTCAAGAGTCATATCTACTATCTGTTTGTACGAGAATACACAAGAAACGGACGGCTCAAACTGTTGTCACAAAACATTCACGAGGGACAGAATAAAACTGCTGAGGACCTTGGAATCAGAGTGAGTTTCAGACGTCCGCTCTCACAACATCCCATACACCAAGTGCTGCTGGGTGTCTGTGAGACAACTTTTCGAAACACAATTATTTGTTATTAGTTTTATAGTTGAAAGCTCTTTAAAGTGCAACTCCTGCGTTTTACCTTACTTTTAACACCATTGCCGTTTTATGGCTATTGACTATTTACAGATCGTGTCCAGAAGCCCTCAAATCACCTACCATAGGCCTAACTGGATTCATCGGCGAAAATAGGCTTTGTTATCAGTTTATTCATCTCTCGTCGATCTGCTTCTAATCTGACCTATATACGTGAGCACACAGTGCCTCCCATCGACGCCGTTTTTTACGGAGCACAGCGCCACTCCCGGTTAATCGCGTAGTCTCCGAAAACTAATCAATCAGACCATGACTAATAAGTAAAAAAAAATGAATAAAAAACAAAACAACTTTTTATGTGGGTAAAGTTGTTTATTTGTAATTATAAAATTAAAATGTAAGTTCCCAGGTGCTTTTTAGAGGTATTTAAAAGACAAATGTTGCACTTTAATACAGTTAAGGATTCAAACTAACATGCACTCTGTATCCTGATGAAACACCAACAAATTTATTAAAGCTTTTCACCATCATAGTGATTTTACCTGTACCCAAGGGTAGTTCCTCACCGTTAGAATGATGGGGCTTCATCTATGAATATTCATGTGATCACTGTCCAGAGACTTATATCAGTGAGAGTTGGGGTCAATTCGCTACCAGGGTCATCTGAATACTTCCATCAGAGATTATGCCTCTGAAACAGCATGATTTCTAAGACTGTAGTTTTTCCATTGTTTTATTGCATTTATTTACTTCAGATTAACACCCTAAAATGTTAATCTGTAGAAGTGGAAACAATGCATTTGTGAAGTAATCAAGTCAAACAACACCAAAATATAAATTTAAAGAAATGTCAAGTAAGTGCCATTAATGTGTATTGATTTTTTTCAGCTGGGATTAACGCCACCACAGGGAACTTCAATGGAAGTCATCAAGCACTTTCTGGTGAAAATGCAAGAGGCGTACTCTCCTCTGAAGAAGTTAGAAAACCTGCTTGGTGCAACATCCTCCATCTATAACAGTGTGAGTTGTCTCCTCTACTAGTTAGGAAGAATTTGGTGGCAAAGTATTTCCATGTCCGGTAACGCATTCAGCATGAAAACTAATACACCTTTGTGCAAGGCATAAGAACTAAACAATTTCATTGTGCGATAATACTGGATATTAAATATTTTTCATGACAAAAAACCTTGTTTAAAAGCAAAGAAAATTAGTATAGCTGTACCGTAAAGATAATAGGGTTGATAAAAGACACAATCCGGTATAAAATCACATTCATTTTCAGAGTGAAATCCAATAAAATTTCGCCACAATGCTTGATCACTGGGCATTGATCAAGCCTTATGGCGAAACTGTATGGGATCTAACTCTGAAAAGTTATGTGATTTTATACCAGATTGCGTCAAGTTGTTTTTATCAACCCTGTTTAAAAGCAATATAATTAAATAACTATTTTTTGCTTAACGTAAGTGTGAACGTTGCGATTTAGGCTATTTTTGGCACTTTTCGAACATAGATTTCTCCGCCATGAGTGGTC
>JAOXYC010197907.1:0-11820 GCA_028565715.1 Phoronis pallida
GAATTTTATTTTAGTCGCAACCAAGATGGATAAACCCCAAAAATTGCCTTTGAGGCCTACCAGTTAGTCATACAATCAACCCACTGAGGTTCAGTGGGTTGGTGGCATTGACTAGTATAACTAATGATCAACTAATAACCTGCTGTCTGGGCTGGTTTTAACAGGACATTCAAGTAATTTGCGCATCTTTGTGCATGACTTGCTTTTATTAATCAGAAGGTATGATTTTTGGGTACAAGTCGAATAAGTTGGTCCCTCGTTTATTTGCGTTATTCAGTCAATGTGTTTCCAACGACTAATAAACAGAAGTTATACGAGGGACCAACTTATTCGACTTGTACCAATTTTTGTTCATTGTGGGTTCGTTTTTAGTTCAACTGTTCAGGTAAAATGTTGCCTTTAAATGAATTCGTTAGTGAATTATATATTTCTTAATGGATATTTCAATAATATGTTTTTGATAACATATTTCACACAAATAGCGAAGGCATGTAAAGTTCATCACAAGGGTTTCTGATTATAATCCGTGTCACTTGGGTTGTCTGATTGTAATCTGGGTCATTGGGATTAACATTAAAACCCATAAAATATGGGTCGATGATTTGTATGGTAAATGTATGACTTTATAGACTTAACCTGATTTTGACAATATTAGCTTAATTAACAGGAAGAAAGATGATATCAGATTCATACAATCAGATGTGGGTGGAGCGTTAAACCTGTTATGTAATACTTAACTAACTGGCTATTGATGACAAGAGTTCGAACATAGGTGTTGTTGACATTTGTGAAACTAGATCTGTTGTGATTGGAACCCTTGTGAAACCTTAGGCTAGATTGAAACATGTTTTTCTAAAAATTAAAGCTTCTCATTTGAAAAAGTGTGATGTCATCTTTATTGATAACACAAAACAAGACCTACTCCCACAATACTCCTCCTATTTTATCCTTCTTTATCAGATAATATATTTATTAGTATTATCCCATGAACATATTATGGTAATTTAGAAAATTGACTGACATCTGACTCGACCAACAATTGTAATGTTTTGTTGTGAGTTTTTTTCTTGGATTCACTTCCTTTAAAAAGAATGATACTTTATTATTTGAAACCTAAAAGCATCCTTGTTTATATGCAAGGTTCCTTAGCCAGTGGACAATAATGGCTCCAAGTTGTGTTGTTGTCAGTTGAATCAGCTGATTCTTAGAATCACTGGATTAATTTATGACAGTCAACAATATGTGTGAAGCCCAAGACCGTGTTTGCGTTAAGATGTCATTCCTCTTCTATGAAATATGATGAAAAGAACATAAATATTTCATTTAAAAAACTTTAACTTTAATATAGCTGCACTCTGACCAGTACCAAACGCAAACTCTGCAAATTGAAATAGATCTTCCAACCAACTATTCTGGCAAATCATATTTTAACAATTTTGATGTTTCCATTTTCTGTCACCTTTTAAGAATTTTAAAAGCAAAACTCATTGTTGGCCTTTGACCTTAAATATCAGGTATGCAAATTGTGACTCAGGTAACCATGATAAACGGGGATAGAATCATATAGAAACTGAAACCACTACTCCTCAGCTGTTTCATTGCTAAACAACAAAAACCATCTATCATTGGCAGCATCTGTTTGCCAGTTCTAGCATCTAAATTTTGTTTTCAATCACATATGTTCATGTACATACATATTGTATTTGTTTATTTTTCCCAATCTGGAATTTGTTTACTTCGCCCCTGTACAGTAGGAATGTACATTCCATGGAAATATCACATTGTCTCCTCTGGCAATGTTTTGTCTGTTACAGAATTATGTCAACCCTGTCAGTGTCCCATGGTCCTCTGACTCAGCTTTCCTGTCCCATTTTGGTCAGAGGCAAATTTAATGCTCTGTAAAAACAACTGTCCTGTGGCACACTGAGTCAGCTTTCATGTGACAACCTAGCACCTGTTCCTGGGATTAATTGAGTTGACATTCTGCAAGATTATTAATATTTATATGTCTCTGCTGTGAAAATTTGTTGAAAGCTGGGAATTAGTCTCTCACAGCCCTTTGACTTATTTTGGGTCAGCGTGATCCAGCCAAGGTCTGTCAAACTAACGCTGAATGCTGGTTTCAGTAATTTATGCATGTGACGTCACAGGTGCAACATCTTGTTTGGTAAATATCCACCCTTAAAATCATACAGGAGGCCAGCATCCTATAAATACAATGTCTGTGTTGTTTTTGATAAAAACCAGTGCAACACCAGTTTTCATGCATCATTAAGAATTCCACATTTTCTTCTGACATCTTTATCAAGGCAGGGTTTGAAAGGATCACTCAGCTGCTATGTGCAGTCATCATGATTTGTTAATTACCAAAGTTTTCCAAATATATTGATCAATGAATTCAAGATCAAAATAATGCACTGCATTTTATTTTTGTGTTAGAGATGGTTCAGAATATTAAGTATGTTGAAAGGGAATGGTGCAACATTTTATATCAGTGTTTTATCATTATCAGGAAATTATCATAAAACAAAGGGCAACCTGATACGGCCCACTACCATGGCCTGCTATTATGATAGCGGGTAAACAATAAACTTGGGGTCACAACACCACTAATTTGATAATTAATGAAATCATTTTCTCATCTTCCACTATGATTGTTTTATTGGATGTGAAATTTAATTGGGAATTCTTATATTTTGCACTAGGTGACACTAGTGCAAATATTTATTGGAAGTAGGAAGTTTCAAGCTTCTTTACTAACTCGGTATTTTGACTTCAATTATGACTACAGAAAACTGTCTGTGCAATCTAATGTCGGTAAAAATATGAAAAACTTGAATATGTTTTATGCACTGAGGCTTATCAAAAATAGTCTGCTGTTGACAATAACCCAGAAAGTTAAGTACTACATCTTAGGTACCAGGATATATACTGATTTTCTGATGTCTTACAACCATGACATTGCCATTTTCTTTTAATCAAACATAGTGTGGGCGCTTTCACAATCTTATCTTTAAAACATGCTCAATGGTGTATGCAGCAAAAACATGTAAAGGAATCCTGTACATTGCATGACCTAGAAAGCATTTGTTTTCATATCTTAACTATCAAAACATGTCAGTAATCAAGAAGAAATAACCCTGGTCAGAAATTTTGTGATCAATATTGAAAGAAGATCAACATGTCAAGATAGCATTGAATATTTTTTCTAAAATAACCATTCCTTATCCAAATTAAAAATGGGTGTTTGTTGGGCATCGGAAAACTTCCTCGTTTCTGTTTACATGCTTCTAAGTTTGCAATATAGTATTACCATTGGAAGATATAATTATTTTATTATTTTGCTGTAGGAATTGTCCTTACAACTAAACTGTAATATTGTTAGTTCACATGAGGGAGTGTAGAACCAAAACACTACTTCTTTATTCGTTTTTTTTTTAACATTTATTAAATCTAGCAAGGTCCTGGATAACACATATGATCCCAGTTTATAACATATAAGTATCCACTATCTGGCTTCAGTAATAATTTGATTATGGGTATTTTTGTTACTAATGGACTTCCTTGTATTTGTCTCGTCAATTGCGATAACATGATAACAAGTGTGACATCATGGTACCATATCCATGTTTAACCTTAGTACTTCTATTTAGTTAACTTGTTGTATTTCCTTATTTTAAACCCGTTACTATCTATTTCAGGATGGTAATAAATTGCAAAACATTTTGGGAAAGTGGTATCGACCAAGTGTTCTTATTATGGTCCAATATATACTGATTAAAGGCTTAGGTCCTCATGCCAAAAACCATTCCCACCACCGACTCCCTTTCTTTATTTGGTGCGTTTGCAGAATCATGGGGATGCTATAAAAACCAAAATTTGCAATCTCAAATATTCTGTTTAGTCTAGAACTGACGATTCTTTGATAAAGCCTTTATCATATGGGGTACCAAACAACTTTACCCAGCTTTCGGGTGTAAAATATTTTCATAAATCTTTGTCAGAAAATTCACTTGCATTAACATTTTCCCCCATTTGGTCAGGGGGCTTCTTCAGATTCCAAAAGTGAGTGAATTTTCCGACTTTGGTTCATGAAAATGTTTTACAAAGGATTCTACCAGTCGAATGATCCTGTTTAGTGCTAAACTTTTGTATGTTTGGAAACGTTACAATATATCTTGTTCTATTGCAGTGCTGTGGGTAAAACCTGTCTGTTGATCAGTTACACCACCAATGCCTTCCCTGGAGAGTACATCCCTACAGTGTAAGTATACAAATCTGTCCAATTATATAGTCTTTTGATGTGGAGTTTTAACCATGTTGCCAGGGGCCTTTCCACGCAGCTACCTGTGCATTCACTTCTGCTAAGACCAAATTGTAAATTATTTGAAAATGGTCGATTATGATTATATAATTTTTTTGACTTTATTGCCATTTATTTATCCCATCACATTGCCTGCAGTATATTTTGCATTGCAAATGTGATAATTTGCAACCCATGTGATTTTATATTTTGAAATTTATTGTAGTCAGTAGAAAAAGAGCACCTTTAAGAAAGTCATACTTGAGTTGTTGCACCTATTCAGATGGGAATTTGATGACTTTTAAGTCAAGAACAGGCTCCATGTAACACACTTGATCCTCAGCAATTGCAACAATAATGTACAATTTCGAATTGTCATTTCGGATTTTGTAATTCTTGTGTTTTTCTTTCAGTTTCGACAACTATTCCGCCAATGTGATGGTTGATGGGAAGCCAATCAACTTAGGATTATGGGATACAGCGGGACAAGAAGATTACGACAGGCTACGACCATTGTCATATCCACAAACAGTAAGGGTTGCTAGATATGATTATAAATCTCACTTATCGATGGTTTTTAAAATCAAAGAATAGATTTTGTAATTCCTAGATTTTAAGAAAAATGTGCTAAATGTAATATTAAAATTCTTGTCTTTTACAGGACGTGTTTCTCATCTGTTTCTCATTGATCAGTCCTGCATCATTCGAGAATGTCCGAGCAAAGGTTTGTGTAAAAACTGTTTACTTTCTTAGTAATTGTAAACAAACCTGTTGTTAAATCTAAAATTGTTAAGATTTTTGAAAACCCTTAAAGATACAGAAACAGTTCTTCGAGAAAAGACTCAAATAAGTTATTATCTCATTAATTTACATTATGTTGTTGTTGAGGTCTGAGGCATGCAGCAGATTTATCGCTTATACTAAATGAATGTGATGCAATGAAAATACTTTCGGACCGTAACCAAATTTTGAATTGTGCTTTTGCATGCCATATAGGCCACATGTTTTTTAAAAAAAAGGTTAGAAAGAAGAATCAAAATTTCAACATTTCTTGAGTGAAAACCTTTGAACCAATGCTCCAAACACATCCAGAAATATGTTAAGTTACTATAACAGTGCTTGTTTGCTGGGCCTACTTGCATGGTATAATGATAATTTACCTTAATTTTTTGTTGCAATGAAGCTTTATTTGTATATCGTGTTTTTTTTTTGTTTTTTTTTACATTTTTTCTATTATCATCTAAGCTACACACTGCTATAGAAAGTTTAGACTTATATTTCTCAGAATCGTGAAACGTCTCGCTTTATTAATTAGAGGTGGGGTTTCGCAGGGTAAAGGTTTCACAATTATGACATCATTGCCAATTGTGACGATCTCTTCAGTTTGCATTGGTGAATTCCTAACTACCTTTTGTTCTATTGACGACTTGAAAGAAGCCTTTTTGTCACATAACCTTTTCAGCATAGAATAAGTACTAATGCCGGCTTAATCAATGTAATTAGAAAAAAATTTGTGTCCCTAAATTGGTGATAGAAATTTTTTGTGAATTTTAGAAAGAAATAATACAACATATGTCATATACAAAATATGTCAAATTATACATCTTGAAAAGAGGTTATGTGACCAAATGGGTGAAGTATGAAAGAAGTCAATGGGCTAGAATCAAAAGCATGTTTTTTTTCCTCCTTTTTTCCATCTGATAAATGTTGCATTAATGTAACAAATACACATTCTTTCTCACAATTCAAATTTTTCACTTCTATGCTACTTATCTACTATTACAATTTTTACTCTCTTACCGAATCAAGTAATTTCAAAAGAATTGTACAACTGTATTGATACTTCTACAAAGTTCGCCGTTCCGGTTTTACAACAATGTGGTTCTGTTGCCCTGGCCGCATCGTTACAATGCGGTTCTGTTGCCCTAGCTGCATCGTTACAGAAATGGAGGCGTTTCAAGACCTGTTTTCCATCAATATGTTAAATGGTTAGTTTAATTTCTAATATTTGTTTATAACTATATTTTTTATGGGTTTAATCACAGTTTCCTGTAGGCCCTATAATTATAGTATTTGTCGTAATTCAAGAAAATTATTTGAAAATACAGAAATTCAGATTGCAAGGAAATGGTAAATTTGAAAAAAGAATCTATTGAAATCAACAGTTATAACCAGAAGATTGTTCGTGCTCTTGCTCTGCTTACAGTTTAGTGTTCTGGAATGATTACTAATTTTAAAAACATAACTGCGATTTACTACCACGTTTTGCTAAAGGCCTTCTCATTGCTACCTAGAATGACTGATTACCATTTTTCTTAAGTCCCTCCAAATGTTTTAACTCAAGATGCTGCCCAGAATTTGCTTAAAGTGAAAGAACTAAGACTGACATATACCCTTTGACGGAGTGCCAGAGTTAGAAAGTCTGCCCAACCACTAAAAGAATTCATTATTACAAAGCAACTTGACA
The DNA here is from genome assembly GCA_028565715.1 of Phoronis pallida. Lineage (NCBI taxonomy): Eukaryota > Metazoa > Phoronida > Phoronidae > Phoronis > Phoronis pallida. The sequence goes on from JAOXYC010197907.1 coordinate 6,771, forward strand.
TCCTCTAGAAAGTAATTGTTCATTAATGGGGGGTCCAAGTACACTTTTTCTTCTCGATGGAAGAAAAAAACAATTTTCGGAGACTCAATTTATCCATTTTCCTTGCATTGACAATGCATGTTTTAAGTGAAGTGTTTGGATAAATAACATGAGGAACTGGAATGGTTTTAATTGTCCTACATCTTGTTATTAGTGCTGTTAAAGAGTGAGCTTTGCACTTAGATAGCTGTTATAGTTTTTAACAAAATGATCAATTGTTGTTTTGTTATTTCTAACTTAAATTAATTAGAATATCTGTTTCTTTTATAGTGGTATCCGGAGGTGAGCCACCACTGCCCCAATACTCCCATCATTTTAGTGGGAACAAAAGTGGACTTGCGGGAAGACAAAGAAACTGTAGAAAAACTGAGGGAGAAAAAACTCACGCCAACAACCTACCCACAAGGCTTAGCAATGGCGAAGGAAATTCAGGCAGTCAAATATCTTGAGTGTTCCGCTTTGACGCAGAAAGGTCTCAAGTCAGTTTTTGATGAATCGATACGTGCAGTTCTGTGCCCTGTCATACGCCCTAAGAAGACCAAGAAGTGTTTAGTGCTTTAATCATATTCAATTAATAAAACCTTTGAATCCTTGAGGGACACTACTGTAAGAACTTCTACTCGGGAGTCCATGCTACTGACAGACTATGATCTGAGATGGAACTTTCAGAAGCCACTGCAAAACAGAATGAACTAGCAACCAAATTTTAAGAAACTTGGGCCCAGTTTCGTACAAGCTTTAACGTCGTTGATTGACTTACCAACGTTTAGTTAATGTGTAACGCAAATGGGACTTAACCAATGTTTAAGAATTAACCAACGTTAGAGGTTTTATGAAACTGGGCCTTGACCGTCAAGTGCCTGCAAAAGAATAATGTGGTTTTGTGCGAAAAAATCTATAATCTAACCCTAATTTTGTATCAAGGGAGGTGAATTTCTTTATTCTTGGTTTATTTTCCTTTTCCTTTGAGCAATCTCAACTTGACTATATGTTTAATTTATATATTCTGGTAAAGAGGCACTTTGTATTGTCTGTGTTCTCTATGTATGTCATGTTAGCAGACTACTGTAAGTATGGTGTAAATGAACTGGAGAAAATAAAATCTGGAAGATGGGTAACTCCATTGTTGTTAAAATTGTTCTTGGTTGAGGTACCAGATGTGTTTTTATATATTTGTTTTTTGTTCTTTTTTGGGGCTGGTGTAGGAATATAATCATAAAAATAAGCATATATTATAATTGAAGTGTGTACATCTATACAGATAGATGCCATAACTAGCAATAACTACAGATAATTTGTCAGTAACGTATTCAATTTCATTCACTTTCCTTTGTATTAATCAAATAAAAAAAGAATGCAGAAAAAAATCAACATCATTGCCAATCATCACAAAAGACTATAAGTTGTGTAAATCAAAAAAGTGAATTTGAAAACAGTTAATCATGACACAGAACTTTCCAATAAAATTTTTGCTGTCATTCAAAATACATCAGCTATTTTCCTACCCATAAAAATACCCACAAGATGATCATTGCATATACAAATGGCTTTTCCCATAATTCTTTGAAGAGGTTCTGATTTTGAACTGAATTAGGATAAAAAGACCCAACATGTAAGCGAACAAGTATCTATAATATAGAGTGGTGTAACGAAATATATTTTGTGAAACTTGCAAGAAGAAATGGATACTGAAAGTACAACTTCCAATAACATAGTTTAGTCATGCACGAATACATGTTTACATTGGTATCGATTAAAAGCTTAACTTGACCAATGCTAAAATGTTTTTTTACATTGTATTCATAGTGGTACCCTGAGGTGAGTCACCATTGTCCAGATACTCCTATCATCTTAGTTGGTACGAAACAGGATCTTCGTAATGATAGAGAAACCATTGAAAAACTAAAGGAACAGAAGCTGAATCCTATCGCCTACCCACAAGGTTTACAAATGACCAAGGAAATTAAAGCCGCCAAATACCTTGAGTGCTCGGCGCTGACGCAAAAAGGCTTAAAGAATGTTTTTGATGAGGCAATCCGTGCAGTTTTGTGTCCGCCGCCAAAGAAACCAACGGGAGGCCATAGGTGTCTGCTGTTGTAGGTTTCAATAAGGAAACAAACAGGACATGGACGTAATTGCTGTGATAAAAATGGATTAATCATAATAGTGTTATAATCTTATACTTAATGTGTGAATTGTAATTCTAAAATATTTGCTGTAAGAAACTGTTAAAGACATTTAAACAGGACCACAAAAATTGGTTGATGGTAGCTGAAAGTCCACGAGCTAAGTGCAGAGAATTATATGTGACAGCTCATGTGTCCAACTATAACATACCTCAAACTGCTGAGTATAATACCAGTGAATGATGATTATCAATAAATGAGTATATTGCCTTATTGTTGTTATTTACCACATTCAAGGGTGTCCCAAAAGTAATCACCCCCGACTTTGAATGCTCTCTTACTTAATATGGTTTTCAAGTGAATACTCATAAAAGTTCACCCATTTTGAATATATGTACCTTTTTATACACTTTTGAAATTTCACACTCAAAAAGGTTTTTGACCACTTTTCCCATTTGGAATACCTGTAGCCACCGATTTTTCCCAAAAACCTCTCCCAACTTTGATAACTCGTGTATCATAATTATATTCCCACATTTTGAGTACTTCCTCAATGAAAACAATTTACATGAAATCTGAATTTTTTAATATGTTTTGAAAAAACAAAAAGGTACAATATTTATAAATGTTCGATTATATTAGTTTTTGGCCATAAATAAATAATGAAGTTGAAGAAATAAGTGAAGCCGCAAATGTTCATGGTATAAGGTTTTGGATTTATTCATAAATCCATCATCAGATGAGTAGATACAGTACAAAACAGGTCTGGAAAACAATTTCAAAATCTAGACTGCTATGTCACATCAAAATTCATGTGTACACTGTTTGCTGGCTCAAATATAAATGCAATGACTGTGTGTCTTTGGTAGTCATTGCATTTATATTTCAGGCAGCAAACAGTGTACACATGAACAACGGTTGACAGGGCAGAAAAATCAAAATGACAAGTCAAAATTTGCTGTTCGGGAACTGCTTTATTTACGTCAAATAATGGCATTCGATGCAAGAGGCAAGGAAAGTTCATTCTGACAAGGCACATTGATTTTAATGTACCATAAGCAGCGTTCAATGATTTTTTAAGGAAACTTGCAAAGCAAACAAAAAATGTGTATGTGGAGATACAAGCGAACAAAACATAGATGCAAACAAAATAACTCCTGAACGTAAAATTTTGACTACTAATTTTGTTTTTCTTGTCGTGTCGACAAATATTAACAAATTGTTTTGAAATTTTGGCAAGTTATTAGTATAATGAATAAGCTTATAAAGTCACTTTGAAATTAGAGACATTTTTTTTGGCCACCTGATATACTGAACTACCTGTAAAGTGTACTGTGTGTGTGCCCCTACTTGACCTTTGACCCCTACTTGACCTTTGCCCAATACTTGTTTTTTAAACCCAAATTTGACCTCACCCTGTTACAGACACATGAACACACAAACACATAGACACACACACATTTTCAGCCATATATATTAGAAAAGTGATTGTTCTAAAAGCCCATCACATGCTTTTAAGGGCGCAGCCATCTTGGCTATAATAGCCGAACTAGCTCTGTAAACTGCTTGCTTATTGGCTGAAATTGTTTAACGTCGACTTGCGACGGAACGATAAAGGTTCAGCATTTTAAAGTTGGTCAAAGTGTAACTCCCAGAAGTGATATTGAGTGGATCCACACAAGTTGGGAATGAACTTAAATGCTAGGAGCTACAGCACTTCGCCTAACATGTCTAACATTGGTGTCAATGAACAGCTAAATTTGTTCAGTGCTAAAATGTTCTTTTACCTTGTTTCATAGTGGTACCCTGAGGTGAGTCACCATTGTCCAGATACTCCTATCATCTTAGTTGGTACGAAAATGGATCTTCGTAACGATAGAGAAACCATCGAAAAACTAAAGGAAAAGAAGCTGAATCCTATCGCCAACCCACAAGGTTTACAAATGGCCAAGGAAATTAAAGCCACCAAATACCTTGAGTGCTCGGCGCTGACGCAAAAAGGCTTGAAGAATGTGTTTGATGATGCAATCCGTGCAGTTTTGTGTCCGCCACCAAAGAAACCAAGCAGACGTTTGTGTTTGCTGTTGTAGGTTTCAAAAGTGAAACAAACCGGACATGGAAGTAATTGCTGTGAAAAAAGTTGATAAATCATAGTAATGTTATGATCTAATACTTTTATTATGTAATACTCGTCATCTAGGACCGGCTGTATGAATTTTAATGTGTGACTTATTGTAATTCTAAGATATTTACTGTTAGAAATTGTTCAAAGACATTTAAGAAGGACCAAAAAATTGGGTGATGGTATCTGAAAATTCGAGGGCTAAGTGCTGAGAATTATACATGACAGCTTATGTGTCCAACTATGACATGGATACCCCAAACTACTGAGTATAATATCAGTGAATGATGGATTATTAATAAATGAGTATAGTGCCTTATTGTTGTGTTTTTCCACATACAAGGGTGTTCCAAAGGTAATTAAATATCCCCAAATTTGAATCATCTTTTATTTAAATGTTACTTTCAAGTGAATACTAATAAAAAATCATGTATCATTATTATATACCTATATTTTGAGTACTTCCTCAAAGAAAATAATAAATGCGGGGCTATATGGTGAACAATTTTTTGAGCATGAAATTCTCAGAGTTCACAAAAACCTCAAATTAGAAATAATTTGATCATATTTGAGAACCTTTAGCATAGCATAATAATTAGAATTCACTGGAAAAATTGTATTTACAACAAAGTTCAAAGTTTGAGGTTATTACTTTTGGGTGCCCTATTAACTTTACACTTTTAAGAAACATTCTGCAACATTTATTTTATTACAATCCAGACCGGTGTCCTTTCACTCCCGCCCACCCTCCCCCCGCTCCCCC
>JAOXYC010198018.1:0-11818 GCA_028565715.1 Phoronis pallida
TGTTCAGAATCGTAAATCCTCGGGTAAAATAGGGAATGAATCCAATAACAAAATAAATCCTATGAAAATGTTTCTAATACCCTACCTTTGAGTTATTGACAAGACTGGTATATCTAGAGTTAAGTTGTGCCAGTTGTGATGTAACTCTCACATCATCTGTTGATTGAAGAAGAGCCTGTCCCTTCTCATTGGTGGCGTCAATAACCGTCTGATGACTGAGGACATCTTCATGTTTATTGCGATGTTTCCTGAGTTGGTCACGCTTACTCTGCACAGATGGTTGTACATCACAGTCAGTGCGCAGGGCTATCTCAGTCTCTTTTAACCATAGATTTGCCTGGTCATAGTTTGAATCATACACAACCCATGAGTCATGGGCTTGCTCTGCAAAAAACAACAATATAGGACTGAACAGAATGACTGATTTTAACAGTTTTTAAAGAATAGTCCATAAGTTTGGTGTTGCCAATTTTTAATTGTCAAAGATAACAACAACAAAAAAACAGGTTATATTTCATCTAAAGAATGGTTTCTCATAAAAGATGAGATATTTAGTTTTGCTCAAATGCTTACTTGACTTTTACCAATGATAAAGAACAATATCTTTAATGTATACCGTATTGGTGCACATTTAGGAACATGCCAGGCCCATCAGGGATTGTTTTCTGCTCAAAATGATCATGGGTCTACGTTTAACGTATAGGTGCATTTAAAGTAAAGCCACAGTTACTAACCTAATGCCAGCCTAGTATCATTGAGAGCATCCACATAATTATCCCACTCCTGCTTGAGAAGACGTAGTTCCTCTCTCACCAGATCACGCCCCTGTGTTGCAGTATCAGCCAGTATCACTTCACCCTTATCACGGGCACTGTGTACTCTGTCAGCACCTTCAGACTTCTGGTTCATACATTCCTATAAAATAGTTTTGCAATTATTATAAAATACCATTTTTGTAATATTTTAGATGGCCAGTTGCCAACTAAAACTCTTGCTGACTTCTGGAAAATAATGGTAGTATCATAAAGCAATGAATTATCAATTTGAGTTCTCAAGAAGAACTTTGATCTTTTTCAACTCTGCAATATGTATGTGAGGCACTCATGAGCTGCCAAAATTATTGTATGCATTTAAAAACAACTTAAAAGGTGCAAAACATTTGAAAAAGTAGTTGACTCCAACGTTTTCACAACAAACCTCACATGAAAAATTGCTTAAATTGTGCTTTCTCCCTCTTTGTTTTATGAACAAAACAATTAACTTACCTGAATCTTATTGAGATTGGATTCCACAGAGAGCCGGTCACCGCGACAGTCATTACACATAGACAGTCTCTCTTTACTAGATGTCAACCAGTCTTCAGCTGCCTGGTGAAGTTCATTGTAGTTCTTGTGTGCTTTAACAACCGTGTCACACTTCCGCGTCAAATCCTAGGAGATAAATTTTGTTTTATTTCAGATATTTAATCAGGTCTTTTAAAAGCTGCAAAAGAACATTCTTGGTCTTAAATCAGCTATTGCTCCAAATTGCCTACAAAAATGTGTTTTTTAACTTGAAAACTTTTTCAAAATATTATTTGATGAATTCGAAAAGACAGAAAAAATCCGAACTGAACTGGGAATCAAACCCAGGTCTCCTGATTGTCATTCAGATGCTCGAACCAACTGAGCTATCCAGCCCGTCCTCACTGTCTGAATATTATTTGTCAGTTATCTTATACTTTTTGATCAAATACATTATCTGTTTTGAAAAAATGGCTCAATCTAGAGGAAATCTCCAAATCGGCTTATCGCTACGAGGTCACCAGTTTTCCTTAGCACTTATTCTGAATACCAACCTTTGAAGCTTCAACTAATGTTTCATATCTTGCAATCAGTCTCTCAGCCTCCAGTGTCAATGCAGCATCGTTGCTTGTCTGGCGCAGATCTTGAGCTTTTGTCTTCAGTGTGTCAAAACTGGGCTTGTTTCTTGTGATGGCATTATGTAGAGACTGGAAAGAAATTAGTATATATTCAGCAAAAATATTAATTTTAACAGCTTTACTAACATTAAAAGTTATTGAAAACAAAATCTATTTGGAAAGTAAAGATTGTGTTTAATCAATACAACAACCCTCACAAGAAAAAATATATTACCGCACTTAGCAATGTAACTAACAGCCAAAAATCAGTGAATGTCTCAAATTAGCATCACCATATTATGACAACTCATACCTTAACTTTCTCCAACTGGCTCTGTTTGTCGAGAAGAGATGGTTGTGGCTCCATCTCTTGGTGGAGTTGCTCTTCACTCTCCGTCAACCATTGCTGTAGTTTCCTTGTATCCTCATCATACAGACTCCAATGATCTTGAGCACTCTCCAAGGAGTTCTTAGTCTCAGACAGTGTTACACCCATAGCATCCCACGACTGTTGCAGGGATTGGTGACCCTGTCTAAGCCCATCTCGGCCAGAGACCGATGTATTTGGCAGCACCATCTGCAAACACTCGCTGACCACATGGATCTTCTTCAGACCGTCATCACGTGCAGTTTCCACAGAGAGGACTTTGTTCAGTTTGTCTTCAATCAGGTATTTGTCACCAGATGTGTCTGTACAAGGCAGCATCTGCATACTAAGCTCTTGTAGCCATGTTGTACAGTCACTGTACGTCTCCTGGTAGTCATCGTGATCTTTAACATACTGATCCCAACGTCGACATAGTTCCTGAAAGAAAGTTAGCAACATGTGAATGGTAATTAAATTTGAAAGAGATTGTGTATTGTGTTTTCTGAACTGTTCAATCTCTTCTATCCACATTCTTCAAATTCAATTCTTCAATGATTATTTTTTAAACATAAAAGAGGAGAATTGGTGGGTCAAGCTGTCCAGATTTCTAGGAAAACAAGCTTGGTCCATCTCAGCCACTTCAAACCTCAAAATTTTGAAACAAGATGACCATGTGACTATTTGCTTATTGGCTGGGGATAGAAATACTGTTTGAATCGAAGGATAAGAAACAACTTCATTAAATATCCCAACCTACCTTAGCATTGGTGAGTAGTGCATGATATCTGTTGTTGATCTGTGAAGCCTGGCTAGTCACACGTGACTCACCACTTACTTGACACAATGCCTGGGCTAAATCAGATACCTCATCTACTGAGTAGGCACTGATTTCTTCTTGAATGTGCTGGAAAAAATGGAAATTGTGGAATCAAAGAATAATTAAGTTTGAGAGGCTTGACACCTTTTTTTCTTGTATGAACAGCATAATTCAGCAACTGTTAAAATACATCATTTTGAAAAGTCAATATTTTTAGTGGGGACTGATGCAATTAAAAATTGTTTCAATTCAAATTCATTAACTTGAAAGATTATAGAACATGTGATAATGCATATGAAGTTTATTAACAATGCTATATAATCAGGATTCAAAGTTTCAGAAAAAAGGAATCTTCAAAATACTTTTGAATTGATGCAGAACATTTTTCTTATTGTGATCAGTGACATTTTCTACCTGTAGGCTAGATAGCTGTTCTTTCTTCAGTTCCAGTGTGGGTTGTAACTCAATGTCTCGTAATCTAGCTTCCATTCCCTTCAACCAGGTGGTGTTAGTGTCTACACACTCCTCATATTCTCTCCATTGGGCAATACATGATTCAAGCTTCTCCCTTGTCTAAGAAAATGATGCATGGTATAAACTAAGATAATCGCAAATTTGGAATAAAAGTCATTTTGATGGTGTAATTATCAATCAACACTGAAAAAAACTTTCAATAAATTTGATTTGCTCAACAGAAAAATGCAAGTACTGAAACAGGGGCAGACCTCTTGTTCTCCATCAGTTAACAATATTCCAATACAATAAACATAAGCCAAGAAAGTTCAAATATTGTGCTCAAATCATCTTCAGAATTGTTTGAACTTTACTGAATAACCTAATCAGCTTGAAAAAACATTGAATTTGAACAACATTAAGTGACTCCTAGAACAATACATTTGACCAAATCTGTTGACATTACCTTTGTGAGATCATCCAAGAACTGCTGCCAGCCATGTTCAAGTTTAGCTGTGTCTTTGGAGACAACTTCTCTACCATGTACTGAGGTTCCAGGTAGAACTTTGTTGGACAATCTGACCACCTGGCTCACTTTAGGTTCACCATCCCTTCGAACAGTTTGAAATTCCTGAAAGTTCAATTATAAGTAAGTCAATCCCATATGACAACAAACAAAATTTGATAAAAATGTAAGAACTGGTAAAAGTTTGTTGATGAAGATAATTAACCTAAGTATTTAGAATAAATTTGAAAAATAACACAAATATGCTTAGGTCCCTGTGACGTTTAAACCGAAACGTCGACGTGGACCTAAACATATTAATTTTGTGTTATTTTTCAAATTTATTTTCATGTTATGGCCAAAAACTAAATTAATTAACCTATATAGGTGATTAATGTTAAAATTCTGCTGCAGCTTATGTGTGAAATATGAAAGTTGAAGAGGTTTACTTTCATATTCCTATTGACACACTCCAAACATTTGTAGTCCAAATCATGAAAAGATACACAGGGGAATAAAACAAAAACTTAATAAACAATGAGGATCACTCAGACAATAATTCAAAATTCTTTTAAAAATAAAAATTCTTGCTTTCGATACAAATTTGAAGACCAAACTTATAGTCAATCACTACCAAACGCAGCAAAGGGATTCTGAAGAGACTTTACAAAACATACATTGAGGGCAAAATTCAACTGCAAAACATAACTTACATATCTTCGCTGCAAATGGAAAATGATAAATAAATTATTCTTTCTCTTTGTTTCAATGTCAATTCATATTAAAGTGAAATACCTAAATTTGAATAAAATAATTAATATAAAAAATTCTGACAAATAATCAAATCCATACCTGCAGCCTCTCAAGCCTTCCCTGGTTTGTGTGTCTATCACCTGTACAATCATTACACAAGGACAAGCGTTCATGTAAATCTTGCAGCCAATCAGAACACTCATGTAAACTGTCCTGGTACGCCACGTGGTCTTTGACAAACACTTCACATCTGCTCACATTTTCCTATAATCAAAATTATAATTAATCACTGGCTTTTTTGCAGGTCTTGCTACTCAGTTTCGCTTTCACACAAAGTTGTAAAAAAAAAATTTAACATATTATTCACACTCAATTGGCAGAGACTACAAACAAGAATGTGACTGTGAGGCATAGTGCTGGTACTTAGGTAGTATTTCAATACAAAAGCGAATTACAAAAAATTCTTTCAAAAATGTCAATGGCAGTAGGCCATTCTTGGGTTTAAGGTCATCTAACAATTGCACTGCATTCGAATGACGATATAGAAACACATCATCTATTACATTCCTAAGTAACCTGATAAGGGCAATAAACATCTTACTGGAAATGCTTTTTATACAATATCATCAACCATTAGCTTTTTAAGAATAAGCTGGGATAAACACCATACTGATAAGTGGCAATACTTACCCTAGCCTGCTCACAGATGAGCTGGTAACGCTGCTTGGCTTTATTAGAGAACTCTCTCACATGTTGATCATTGCTTGAAGCAGCTAATGTCTGAGCCTTCTCACAAACATTATCAACAACTCTCTGATAGGAGACAACCTCTTGTAGGGAATTCTAAAGAAAATGGGTGAATAAAATATACTTTTTGAAACATTTAGAACCAAATTATTAAATGTGAAATTGAAATTATGAAAAAAACATATAATGGTAATTATTTTCTGTAAAATAAATAATTATTGAAAAGATAATGGATCTTAATCTAATCTTATGCTATTTAAGATTTTTTACACAGTAATTTACTTAAACAAACTCATGCACATTCGGTGGATGTATTATTCTTACATATCATGTCACATCAGTGAAATTACAAGCATTATATAATGTCGGTGCTTATACATAGCGCTTTTTATTCAAAGCGCTTTACAATGATTATTATCCCAGGTTGCAGAACTTTTCACTCAAATAATATTCTCAAATCAGCTGAGCCGTGTTATCGCTACAGGCTTACATTCTGATTCCTTCAACTTTCCTAACCTGGTACCCATTTCTACACCTGGGTGGAGAGAGACACTTAGGGTGAAGTGTTTTGTCCAAAAACACAAATGCGGCGGCCCTGCTGGGGTTCGATCCATGGACCTCCGGATTAAGAGGCGCATGCTCTACCACTGAGCCACCAGCACTCCCAATGAGCGTCAAATATTTCAATGTACCAAATCTCTGAAAAACATTCATGGAAAGAAGCAACAAACTACCTTATTAACATGCAGCTGTGATTTCTTCTCCTCCAGGGTAGATTTGAGTTCAATATCCCCCTCCAAATCAGTCTCTCTCTTCTGTAACCACTGATCCAGCTGCTTAACGATCTCATCAAAACTATTGTACTGCAGCAGAGTGCTCTCAAACTTGCGCTGAGCCGAAGCCACCCCATCAAAGAGCCCATCCCACTGAGATTTGAGAGCACGGACCTCTTGGCGCACAACTTCACGCCCCTCGGACGTAGTGTTGGGGTAAAGTTTCTCCCCAGCTTCTGTTGCCTGGGTCAGCCTGGGTTGACCTGCCTCTCGATCTTGAACAAGTTCCTAAAATAAGAAAATGTATTTTAAATTGTTTTAAAAAAATAATAGTAGTCATAACATCAACCCATCACAAAGGAATAGTGTATTCCTTATTATTGATAACACGCTTTTCTTGTGCTAACAAAATCCTTCAATGTTGGGATAAAGTCTTACATTCATCTTCTTCCCGGTCGGGTTCTGAATTTTTCTGTTTTTTCAAAATTCATCTTCTTGTTATAGTTGGTTCAGAAAACCGGATTTAAATTAAATTTAAAACTGACAAAAACAGCATGATAATCAATATTTTACCTGCAATTTTCCAGACTTGAACTGAATTTCATCCTTACTGCCAGTAGCATCTCGACACTTAGACAGCTTTTCATTGGTGGATTTAAGCCAATCAGAACAACTGTCTCTTGTATGCTCATACAGCATGTGATCAGCAACATTTTGTTCACATTTTTTCAAGATTTCCTGAACAAAAGAAAATGAAAATAAATTAAAATAAAATATATTAACTACCTTTCATGATTTCAATTATTTCTAATAAACATGTTTTAAAACCGCTTAAAAATAACAAATCCCTAACTTCATCAAAAATATTTGTAATTGGATGGTATAATAGAGTTATGCATGTCGATTTGTAAAATGTAAATCACAATCCACCGTTTCGATTTGGAAACACTAGAACTGTTAACACTATTTGAAATAAAAATGTTGCCTTCAACAATCTGCTTATTTGGCTTAAATAGTTTTCATGTTCTCTGATGGTAATTTGAAAACTTAAGTCTTAAGTTAGTGGAGCAGGCTCCAGAATATGATCAAATGAAATTCTTGTTAAACTATTGATAAGATTAAAAGTAACAGGACAGCTAGTAACAATACCTTGACAGTGCCGAGCAGTGACTGATATCTTGAAGTGAGCTGTGATACATAAGTCTGTACTCTCGTCTCAGATGTGGCCTGAGCCAGGGTCTGAGCCTGGTCAGCAAAATCATCTACAGTTTCCTCCTCATCTCGTATAAACCGCAGCAGTTCCTGGGGAGGGACAGAAAAGGTAGCAATCATAAATATAATGGATGTTGATTAGACAATTAATGATGAAGGGTTTAATTGAATGACATATCTCACAAACAATAATGCATGATCAGTTTACAGTTTATCTATTTCTCAATACTGACCTATGGCTTAGAGACCAAATGAGACAATGAAAAAAAAAATATATAATCATTTCCGCTACAATACGATTATTTCAACATGCTTCAAAAACAAGCAAACACATAACAAAATATATCAAATTGAACTCTGAATGACAAGATGAAACTAATAAAAAATCAAGAACATGTTCTACCTGTGAAATATGAAATGTATTCTGGGTGCAGAATTTATTAAACTAATAGGGTGCAAAAACAGAAAACACCTCCAGACATTAAACCACCAATTTTCTTTTGAAAGGGGCTCTGGGATCAGAACAAGTTGGGGTAAGGGGAAGATGGATTGAAAGATTGTCTTGTAAGTAAAATCTGAATAAAGAAAATTGGTGGTTTTGTTCTCTGATCATTCCATCACCAATTGAAAATGAAATCTGGACATAATACACTCATAAGTTGGTATCTTTATAGACTGAGAAGACCATGCAAAATCATATTACTCAAATGCCATCGAAATTTCATACAGCAGAAAGTTGCATCAAAAACTGTAATGAATTCAATCAGTTGAGTTCTTGGTAAGAACAATAATTCTGAAAAATTGCACAAGTTTCTTTTTTTTTTTTAAATGTGAAGCAAATTTCTTAATGTTTTAATTTCATGTATTCAATTTTGATGACATTTGAGTGCTACACCAAATCCTGCATGCAGATCTTACATCCTCTTTACTGCCAATATGTAAAACCTCCTCCTCGTGAGAAATGAGATCCTGCTCTATATCCTGTATGTGAAGGAATTAATGTTAAATACACTCACTTTCAACTAGTAGTTAATATATTGTAGGAGTGTGCTAATCACATTTTTAACTAAAATCAAGAAATTCACATTTACTATTTAGAGTGATGCACTAGTTTAACTCAGTGAAAAACCATCAGTGAAAAAACACAGAAACTCGACAGAACAAAGTTTTCTTGGAACACATAACAGATTTTACTCCAGAATCACATATACCAGCTATAATTGTGTAATTCATTCTGCCAAACAATCTGCCAAACAATTGGTTAATTTGAAAACAAGGTACAAAATTGCTGATATTTGACAAGATGTTCCAAATTTCTGTGTTTAGTTAGCAAAATCACTTTACACACCTTTTGGAAAGATTTAAATCAAACATGTTACAAATAAAACACCCAGGTCAATATTATCATATGCAATGAAAAAATAAAACTGCAAAACAGATCTATTTGTTATTCACACTAAGATAATAAAAATTACTATAAGTTTTACTTTTAACTACATTGTACCTTATATCTCTGCAACTGTTCTTGTTTCTCTTCCAAGTTAGATTTGAGTGGGAAATCTTTCACATTTCTCTCCATCTCTCTCACCCACTTGGAAAGTTTCTCATGGTTCTCCTCATACCTAAACATGTTCATATTGAGAAATAAGAGAAATGCCTTGATCTTATTGGAGATATTTGAGAAATCATTAGGAATTGAAAAGTCATTAGTCAGTCAGTAGTACAGGGCAATTCATTTCCATTTTAGACAAAGCAGTGAGCATCAACTTAGAACTTTTAATAAAGACATCACTTTAATTTGCCAGTTTCTGGTTTAAAACGAGTGCTTGTTTGAAATGTTGGCAAAAACATGAAAATCAGGGGGGAAAAATGAAAAATTATTATAATCATAGTTTTAGAATAAATCTTCAAAAATTCCACAATTGCCATTGAAGAAATTATAAAAAGTTTAACAATTACCTCAGCCACTGGTTGAGGCATGTCTCCAGCCTCTCCTGACAACTGGTCATCTGCGAGATGCATTCACCCCAGTCTGAACGTAGATGTTCCATATCATGGTTTATAGTCTGTTTACCAGGGGGCGCTGTGTTGATGGATGTTTTGTCTGCTAATGTCTGACACGTGGATATTTTCTTATCACCATCAGTTTTGCTCTGTATCAATTCCTGGAATTACAATGGTAACATTTAATATCATTCTTGATTAAATCAGGTCCTCTTCTTAGATTACTACCACTAAAGACGTTGCAGCTATTAGCACCTTGGGATTTGCCGCAAATACCCAATGTTCAAAGTGACATGTGATGAAGTTGGTGAAGTCAGTAAAGAAAAAAGAGAATCCCAACTACCTATATGAGATCAAAGGTTTTTCTCTTGGGCAATTGGTTATGAACGCCTTTACCTTGACTCTGTCCAGTCTGTTCTGTACGGCATGTCTGTCACCTGATGGATCAGAGCTCATGGACAGTCTATCTTTCAGTAACACCAACCAGTCAACAGTGGATTGATGTGTGTCCTGGAACTTCTGATGGTCTTGAACAGATGTCTCACATTTCTGGTGTAGGTCCTGAAATGGTGATTTATTTTTATTTTATCAGCAACATTTATACCGTAATGACATTTTTCTTGTATCACTAGATTATTTTCATTTTCAAAACTGAAACCATTTTCCAATACATTTAATAAAGTTGTCATGACAAGATATTTTGACTTATAGTTTCTTATTGTGAATGCCAGGAAAGTTTCTAATTATAAAGTAACAAAGGCAAGTACTTGGGAATATCATTCTATATTATAAATCATCAAAAATGTAGAACTGTGAGTGATCATGTAATTATACCTAACCAATTAAACATGGATTATAATATAAATCCCTAAAAAATATTATTAGGTTAAAAAACACATAAAAATATTAACTAGCATAACTCACTTTGAGAGAAGAGGATAAAGTTTCATGGCGTTTCTTTACATCTTGAATAAACGCCATAATCTCTGGACATCCAGTAGACTTGTTCAAGTGTTGAGCTTTATCAAGGACATTGTCAACAACTCTTCCATGAGAGAGGACATCTTGAAGAACAGACTGCAACAGAAACAAATTTCATAAATTTATAAGGGATTTCAAAAAAAACTGTTGGCATTTTAACATCAATTTTTTCTCATTACTATATTCAAAACTAAAAATGCAAGCTGGGATAGAATGATGCAATTTCTTCTGATCAAATGTAGACTTCTTTTGGTGTGAATGAACTTGTTTACTTCATGCTCAGACTCTAAACCCTTATTGTTACCTTTTGAGTATGAAGCTGTGATTTCTTCTCAGCCAAGTTATTCTTCAATTCACCCAATGCCTCAACAGCTAATTCTGTCTCAGCCAACCATTTCAACAAATGCTCTTTGTCTTCGCCATAAGAGTTCCACTGTCCAAGGAAAGTATCAAACTTTCGCTGGACATCACCCACTTTGGTATACAGGCTATCCCACTTATCCTTCATTTCACGAATCTCTTGTCTGATTCGCTCACGGCCTTTTGATGAAGTGTCTGTGTAGAGTTTTTCTCCCGATTCAACCGCCATGTTGAGTTTCACGAGCCCGCTCTCTTTCTGTGATATGATAACTTGTAGAACATCGTAGTGTTCTTCTAGAATGTTCTTATTTCCCTCAACCGAGTCACACGTTGCAAGTTGAGTCTGTTCCTGTTTAAGCCATGTTTCAAACAGTTGACGGTTCTCTACATACTGTTTGTGGTCTGTGACATAGTTCTCCCAGGAGTCAATCAGATCCTTCAATGACAAAACATTGACAAATTATCAAATTATATGAGGCAGTATAATTTTAGAATGATTTGGAATCTTAATGGCTTCAAAATATTAAATTCATAATAAAATATTTCAAAGAGACAATTTGATACTGCATGGTTTGCCTACAAATTTGACTCTTTTTTCTTAGTTTGTTAGTAAGTTTCTAACAGAAACCAAATAAATTTCAAAACACGTACCTTTTCAGCAGTGATAAGAACATGATATCTAGACTTGATAGCAGTAAGAGTATTCTGTATGCGTGCATCTGATGTAGTATGTATGAGAGACTGAGCCATATCCATGAATGAATCAATGGTGGACTGGTAACTAAGTGCATCAGCTTTCATAGTCTGAAATAACATAAAAAAATAAGTGTTTGAAAGAAGATTTTCCTCCATTGCTGGCTGAAACACATTTGCCTTCAATGAATATCACATTAAATTAAATTATATATTATGAAAAAGACAGTTTATTAAACACATTTCATGTCTG
>JAOXYC010198129.1:0-11812 GCA_028565715.1 Phoronis pallida
GTGTAAATTTCGAAAACCTTGTCTCGAGACAGGGTTTTTTGGATACAAAGATCTCAAATTTACCCTTTTCCCGATTTATTTGAATTTTTTGACTAAGATGCAGGTTTATTATATTCATCAAAGGACTCATACACAAAATTTCAAGTTGATTTGAATTTTGACCCCAGATCCTCACAAACAAGGAGACAGTATCTTTAAAGTTAAACGTTTAAAAACTGTCAATTTCCTATTGCCTAAATTTAAACTACAATTTTAAAAAATTCAAAAAAAATTCTCTTCACTTCGAAAGCCAGTTTCCCTGCTTTTACTGAACGCCTTATAGTTAATACAATATTGTAGACTATCAGGTCTGTTTAACGATTCAATCATAAAGCACACATTTTATGGGCAGTCCAGCAGCCAAATTATTATTCAACTCTTCGACAACCACTCAAAAAATTGTCAGGTGAACAAAATTTTCAAGTATGGTCGAAATAATTAAAATCCCAGATTTTTTATAGCACACTTGCAGTCCTAAATTTTGATTATTTTTACAGCAAAGAGGTATACTAATTATATAATTTCAAGTTACTGTCTACATTTTTAACCAAGAAACCTATTTAATCTTCAGATCTGTGCATTATACTTTTATGCAGTCAAAAAAATCATAAACCTCTAGGAGTTTTTTGAAAATATGAAATCAAAAATGGGCAAAAACAAAGATTAACTACCAGGCATTTTTGCTGTTTGTGCTTTTTCAAATTTTCTTTAAAAAATCTTCCACAGAAGCATGGACTTCAATCGTATTATATCCATGACCGAAGTTAACATTACTCTTTAACCATAGTTGACCTATATAAAGCCGACTTAAGTTTAAATGGTTAAAAACCTAGACACAGTGTCACTTCAAGGGTAGAAAAGAGAACCCCCATATTCAAACATAAACTTATGTACAATGAACAACCGGTCAGAAGAAAACGATCACATTTGTTCATCAATCATTCTGTGATAACTTGAAGGGCTTGATGCACTGAATGGACTAGTATTCACGTTACTGTCGACATGATTATTACAAATCGGGGAAGACACTCTGGGACCAAACACAACGGGGCCATGAGGTATCCGGCCATCTTTAACAAGCATCAGGTCCGACTGCTGCAAGTAGATCGTCTGTCTTAGGATTTTCCGTTTCTGAAATTGCATGAAAATGATTATCACTGAGTTTAGCTGTGACCAACAATGAAATGCATTCATTATGACACAAGAATTTAAAATTGATTGTTTCAGGTTTTTTGTTATTAAACGAACATCATTTTTTCCTCAAAGCCGTTTATATACTAGATAATATTTCTGCCTCTAAAATACCTCTTTATTTTCATTTCAGTAGAAGATAGGAGGTACTTATAATGCTTTGACCAAGAATAATGGCCAATTTAAAAGCAGGTCTCATAAAAAAAGTGATAATTTTACATTGCTGAGTATGCCATAAATCAAGATTGCTATGATGTGTTTTAGCACAAAATAAGTATTCTAGGGCCCAGGAAAACCATAAACTTCGTTATTTTCAAGACTTGATGGTACCATCAAAAGTAACTAGAGCAACGCTAAAAGGATGTGGCCACGGGGTATGCAACTCCAGATAGAGTTTAAAAACATTGATCCCTTCACATAAGAACATGTGTGCAAAATTTCATCAGCATCCGTCAAAGGGTTTCAAAGATAATGGACAGAAACCAATTGCAGCAATTTTGAACTAATTTGCCAATAGGGGGAGCTGGGGTGATCGTGACAATCCGAAAACTGACTGGTGCCGGCAAATCAATACAAAGAAATTATTTTCTAAATTTCGTCAAAATCCGTCAAGTAGTTTCAAAGAAAAATGGCGGAAACCAATTGCAGCGATTTGATCTCATTATGCCAACAGGGGGGGCTGGGGTGATCGTGATGGTCCGAAAATCGACTGGTGCCGGCGCATCAATACAAAGAACATATTGTCTACATTTTGTCAAAATCTGTCAAGTAGTTTCAAAGAAAAATCACGGAAACCAATTGCAGCAATTTTGATCTCATTTCGCAAACAGGGGAAGCTGGGGTGATCGTGATGATCCGAAAATCGACTGGGGCCAGCGCATCAATACAAAGAACATATTTTCTAAATTTTGTCAAAATTCGTCAAGCTGTTTTGAAGATAATTGACGGAAACCAAATGCAGCAATTTTGAACTAATTTTGAATAAATTTGCCACTAGGGGGAGTTGTAGTGATTTTGACGGTCCGAAAATCGACTGGTGCCGGTGCATCTATACAAGGAACATGTGTGCCAGGTCTCTTCAAAATTGGTCAAGTAGTTTCAAAGAAAAATGGCGGAAACCAATTACAGCAATTTTGATCTCATTTGACCAACAGGGAGAGCTGGGGTGATCGTGACAGTCCGAAAATCGACTGGTGTCGGCGCATCAATACAAAGAACATATGTTCAAAATTTCGTCAAAATCCGTCAAGTGGTTTTGAATATAATTGACGGAAACCAATTGTGGACGTCCATTCGTCCATCCATCCGTCGGAGCATCCGGACGGACATGATAGCAATATGTGGCCACGTTGTGGGCACATAAAAACTAAATTCAATTGCTGATAAAGAGTGCTTGGGCTTATTTCAAAAACAAATCAATACACTCAAGTTATATACAGGATAAAATGAATAGAAACAAGCTTGCATGAAGAATTATTCTGAAGAAAATCAATTGTTAACCGAAGCAGGAAAATAAATACAAAATGAAAAAAATCAATTAAAAATAAAATACAAATTAACTAAATGAGAGTATGAAAACAAAAGGAAAGCTTAGAAACCTGTTGAAGGCATCAAGAATGCATCAGATCGGTAGAAAGCCCAGGTATCTCTCAACTGTTTCCGTTTCTGTCAAGAGGAACACAAACAAGATACACAAAATGAAAATTAAAATAAACAAAAGGCACAACATTCATTGAAATGAAAAACAAAGTTTAAAGTCAGGAACACGATGAAGAAGCTGAGAAAAAAGTTAAAAAAACATAAAAAATCAAAAACGAAAAAACATTTCAAATCATTTAGTTTTGTTTTAAGACCTCCAAAATCTGCTGACGTGAACATTTTAGGTTTTGGAGGGACTTCTTATTATTGCTTTGGTATTTAAAGAAACAGTGATAACATATGATTTAGATGTGACATAACAAAACAAAAAGAACGGTGAGGAAAAATGAGTATTGGAAAAAGTAAAGAAAATGGCAATACTGTGGAACATCATCAAATATCACCAACCCCACACTTTGGTTGGTTCAATCAAATAATATATTGTAACACGTCACTCATTTCCAAAATAGGTACATTGCCACCATACCCTTTTTAAGCTTTGCGAGATTAAATATTGAAGTAGTGCCAGTTGATTCACCTCGCTTCTTCTAAAGATCAAAGTTTGAAACAATGAAATGATAATTTAATTTACAAAACATCTAATAGAATTTTTCAGATCGAATCTCTCACTGAGTTAGAAAGTATTATAATAGCTTAGGTTCCCTTCTGATTGTAAACTTTTTATTTGCAAACAGTTGAAGTAATTAGGATACCAAAGAATTTTTATATTTGAAGGCTTGAGCTCTCACATATTATCTGCCAAGTTTTAACTTTAAAGTTTGAATAACCTTAGACCACATATAACAATTAGAAAGAAACAGTTATGTAGTTCTAAAGAATTACAGATTATTTATCAATATGAGAAAGGTTTATTCACTACATGGCAGTAGTTCAAAAAGATATACAGTAAAAATAGACATATCACAATACCTCTATGTTACTACGCCACCTATTGGCTGCCATTCGTGCTAAGTCGCGTTCCTTATCTTTGATTCCACGATAGTGCTTGTACGCAATTTCTACAAAGATCAGTATTACGCCCACGACAATTCCGCCAGCAACCATCATGAATACTCCTAAAAGTACAAGTAAAATGATGTAAAATGTACATTTTTGTAAAATTATTGTTTTTTGTGAAATCTCATGATTTTTTACTGTCCCATTTGGAAATAGTTCAAAGTTGCCAATTTAAGGAGGTATTCAAAAAAGTATTCAATTCCCCTATAATTCTTGTTTCCAAAATTGGTTTTGCAAGTGTTGTTGATTTCAGCACCCAGCCATATGCTCCCCACGGAGTTGAAATGTGAATTGTGTGAACAGATCCAGAACCTGGGAAATGATGATGAATTTAAGGTGCTTTGATCAGAGATGTAAATAGGTTCTGGTGAAAAAATCTGAAAATTGGTATTTTGGGTATCAACATTTAAGAATACTACCATTTTCTAAGTTCAAAAAACTGAATTCAGGCAAAAACCTGAACATTAACACCTTTGATTTG
Organism: Phoronis pallida; assembly: GCA_028565715.1. Taxonomy (NCBI): domain Eukaryota; kingdom Metazoa; phylum Phoronida; family Phoronidae; genus Phoronis; species Phoronis pallida. The sequence continues at coordinate 4,367 of JAOXYC010198129.1, forward strand.
ATTAAAATAAAATTGCTAAATAATCCCCGGGCATTTTTTATGTTACTTACCTGCCATGTTTGTGAGTCCTAATGTTGCTGGCGAACTCTTCTGTTCCTTACATTCAACATGTGTATAGTTCATTATCCATTTATTGTCCAACCCCTCCATGAAACCATCTGACATCAAGAAATTTGAAATTCAAGTTTTACCTTAACAATCGCAGAGAATTACCAATACATAAACTGATAATTTTTGGTGAGGTAAATAGGGCCAGAAGTTATATTCCAGTTTTTGGCGCGATGAGAGTAGGTTCCGCCCAAGAAACAGTGCAGGTCTGTCACAGGCTAACAAAAACACCACCTACAGGTACCCTAAAAATACTATAGATGATGTGTTTTAATATTGTCTCAAATTACAATTAATCAGAGATTACTGTATTTACCTTTGATTAAAAAAATCATCGTTTATTGGTTCAGAACTACAATGTGTTAGTTACAAAGATATTGGAATGGCAACTAGCTGATTAATTTCCAACATTAAAGAGAAGCTGCCTTATACATCATGCCAACAAGATATAGATCCGCTGTAAACCAACCTTCATGCATTGCCAGTATAGCCAAGGACACCTGATGTAACCATGGGTTACCCTTCCTCATACCAACTCCATAACTTGATTTACCAAACGGTTCACCCACGGCATTCAGAACACAGTGCTGGCGTGCTTCAAACTCTAGTCTAGACGTGTCCCAGATAAAAGCGTTTAGTTTCCTAGATTGAAAGATGCAACAAAATTAGATTTGAGTTGAGTTATGCTTGATGATGAAGAACTGATGAATTCTGACAACTACAACTTGCAAAGAAAGGAATACCAGACATCCATCATGTCTTAGCATTGCAAAATTATCAATTTTTGAGTCATAACAATAATCCCAAGCCATTTCCAGCTCTGACTGGGATTTCAACCTCGCCTATAAGGGTAGGGTTTAGGCGAGATGTTATCTATTGTCGAACAATGGTCAGTGAGCGCTCTGAATTAATTGTGTTAACTCGGTCTTTGTGTGGTTGCTGAATGAAAGACCTTGTGAATGAGATGTGTGCAGTGTGTGTAACATCACAAACAATGGATAATTGCCAATAGGCCCCATTAGCCAAATCCCACAGGCTGCTGGTTATGGCTAGATAAGCTGCTTGTAACTAGTATTTTTACCATGCCCTCAAATAACCATACTTGGAACTGTATGCACCATTTTTGAAATTTTCCATAATGCATAGCTCCACAAATTAATACATAAAACCAATGTATGAGACCTAATCTGGTATGAAATGATGTATATTTAACTAAATTAAAAACACCCAAAAAGTTTCACCAGTGATCAAGCCTACTGGCGAAACTGTTTGGGTGTTTTTAACAGTCAAATATACATTCAAATTATGCAAAGAATAACTACATTACAAAGAAATCAAAATAAGTTTGAAAAAATATAATTGTGTCACAGCTATATGATCCTACTATTTCATGCTTACCCACTGAGCACCTGGTCAATACCATCCTGTGCCTTGTCTACATTAGAATCCTCCATTGTTCTGGACATTGTTGACAGTTCCACCTGGCCCTTGAAGTAATCCTCTACTGCGCTACCTTTTACTGTGCCGTATGCATAGTTATCTTGAGGGTTACGCAACTGAAATGTTTTGAAATATCAGTCAGAGGTTTAAATATTGAAAAGACAGAAAAATTCGGAACGGATCTGGGAATCGAACCCAGGCCCCCTTATTGCCGGTCAGATACTCTACCACTAAGCTAACCCTGACTCCTACTAATTTCTGTGCTAATTTTAACGCTATAAACCAGTATAAAAATACATTTATTTGTAGTCAGAGGTTTAGTAGAATGAGATCCAATTCACAGTTAATTAACAATACCTGATCTGATCCAGTATATTTGTCTTTGAGAGAATGCATGAACGACAAAATAGGGTCTGGTTTTTAAAATAAGGCCAATAGAGCCCACTGATTGGATATTTCATAATACAATTTCACTGATCAAACATGAGCATGCTGCTTGTTAAGTTTGCAATTCTATCATAAAAACCTATAATTGATCGACTGATTTTGGACAAAAACCGAAAATTCATGACCAACATAAAATGCTCCTCGCCTGGATTTACTGTGATTTGTTTTATTGTGTATTTTCTAATTTTTTGAGATTTATTTGAATAAATTAAATAAATAAATGTCTCAACCCACTACTTATTGTAGTGGACAACAAAAAACCTTTAAATACTTAAACCTATACATTGCTACTTACGAGATCAACTGTAACATATTAACTTAGTGTTTTTGATAAAGAATGAAGGTAGTGACAAGAATTGGTGAAAATGATCAATCTGTGTAAAGAAACGGATGAAAATGTATTCAATAGTTGATGATTCTACATTTGCAAGAGGCAATGTATGGGTTTAAGTATTTCAAGAGTTGAAGTATAATACCCTTGCGTCATCGCGTCCAGAGATGGGTGCAATAGGTCTGTCCAACACAAGAAAGGCTGCCAAGTTAGCAGTATATGAGGCCACAATTATCATAGCAAATCCAGCCCAAACCATGCCAAGGACACGTGCACTGAAACTTCGGGGTGTACCTGTAGATTGAAATAAGAGGTTCACAGTATTCAGATCTGAAAATGTTGGTCTGAGCATTGCCACTTAGAGATGGAGGGAGAAAAGTTTTCCCAATGCAATCCTTGTTTCCTTTGCTTTGCTAGATGAGTCACAGACAGGCACAAGTCTAGTGCAATTTAACAAGTAAAAGGGAAGAAAAACATGTTTACTGGGCAAAGCTAGCTATGATAGTCTAATTAACACTCTAGTTAAAAAGTTTCATCTGAATCAGAATCTGAATGTTTGCAGTAACCAATATTGGCAAAGTGCACATTACAGATAGGCCATCTAAGGCCTGGCACCAAGCAAAGTGAAAACTACTGTAACTGAAAAAATAAATTATAATCATTTTAAAGAATCAATCAAAAGTTCAAACCTTCACTGATGCCACTGTTGAGAAGCACGCCCCATGCAAACCAGACAGCTGTGGACAGGTTGAGGGCATCTTCCTCAGTATCACTGGCCTTGGCTAGTTTAAACTGACCAAATGGACTGAAACGGTCGAGGAGGTAGAGAACTAGGGCCACGACATGGACAGAGAAGGTCACTAGAATCCAGAGGTTGTTCTCAAAGGGTTGCAGAAAGGAGCCCAAGTTAGACTTTTTACTTCTCTGTAAAAAATATTTCGAGGTGTATTAAATACCTTGAAATTAGCCAAGCACAAATGTGATATTTAAATAGGAGATAATTTGACACACAGTAAGTACCATTTTGTTTCTATCGTTGACATGCTTATTTACTCAACAATCGTTCATTAATTGTAAAATCTCTACAGTGATAGAGCAAATTTTTGTTCTTTAAAAAAACAACCAATAATATATATCAACATTCTCACGTCAGTTGCACCAATTAGAAATTACCTAAATCCAATCAAAAAATTTTTTAGTGACATGTGCCCTTTACCTCTTTCACAAGAATTTTCATCCCTTGATATTTGAATGGTTTTGAGAAGTCCAGATATCCTAGCCTAACTTCATTGATCGTCAGAGGAGCAATAATCATGTCAGCTTTCTCATCAAGTAGATCACGTACAAGACCATTCCATTCTTTTTTAGTGGAATTATGCTGTAAAAAAGTAGAAATTAGAATAACTTTAAATTGTAAATTAAATTTCAAAATAAAATCTTCACACAAGACCAAAATTGTCAAATTTCAACAATAATGTTTCAGTCGTTGTATAATGATTTGGAAAACAAATTACATTAATTTTGATTTTTGCCCAATGTCAAAATACCAAGTGGCACTTTTAACATCAATCAAATTCAATCAATGGTTATGCTTAACCTTCTCTAAGAGTTTTGTGAAACAACCCTAGTCCTGAAATTTTGTAGGAAGTTGGAATTCCATAATTACCATGAGACCAATTAGTCAATTTAATGAGAAATTATGCATTAAGATTTGGACAGAATTAGGACGGGCTGGATAGCTCAGTTGGTACAGCATCTGTCCGGCGATCAGGGAGACCTGGGTTCGATTCCCAGTTCAGTTCCGAATTTTTCTGTCTTTTCAAATTTATTAATTAGAAAGCAATTTTCCTTACAAAGTCAAGTGAGCCGTACTGGTCGTCTGCAACTTGGTAAAAGTCAAATGTTATATGAAGATCCTCCACCAGTCTGTATAACATGTCCACTAGGTAACCATAGCAACAGTACGGAACAGGATCTGAAATTGGGAGCAAGGTTTCCATTCACAGAAGTTCAATTAAAAAATAAATTGGAACGGAGTTATTCATTGATTCAATCAATGTGTTTACTTACGCGTAGTATGAATCCATAAGCTATACTTGTAAAGTAATTGCTAAAAAATATCTGTTTACTGATTGCTTGTCTTGAATGAACAAATAGTGAGAATGTTGATTGAATCTTCCGAAAATCAAAGCAAAGGACATGGCAATGGAATGTCATTGTGTTTTTATAAATAATAACTTCAATAGCCAGAGATTTTAGTAAGTAGACTTCTTGTTTTTGTCCCTACATAACTGTTTCAATTTAGTTTAAAATCCTCTCAAGCCTCGTGAGGCTCATAAGGCTGGATGCTATCCTGGTTTCTGTTACGCGAGGGGATGAGCGAGACCACTCCCCCTGGACAGATGCAATTCAGTCGTAGGATAACTTCCTAGCTATTGCCAGTATTCATTCCCAGCAGAGTGCACTGGACTGGTGCCAATCAAGTGTTTTCTTCAAAGACACATTGATTGCCTGGAACAGGATCCAAACTCCCAACCTTTCGATTGAAAATCACTGATGAGTATTAATTACCTCCATTTGCCTGTGGTTTTGGGCAGTAGACTTCCTGGGCGTTGTCTTTACATATCTCCGAGTCGATTTTCCCCCTACATGCGTCAAAGTTGCGCTTACACTGATGCTCGTCCGGGTCCATCTTTCTTGTGAATAAAAATGGCGTCTCCTCAACAGTCACAACCTAATAACAGATTTTATGGTTGGTCTATGTGACACATTGAGTAGATTGTAACACATAGGGACAAAATGTTTATTTAATTTCAAGTATAAGATTCAACTCTTTAACCACACTATGTGTGAGCGTACAATAAAGTGCTAATAGAAACATGGCTAAAATTCGAATTAATCAACGCATGTTTTTAACACTGTTTGCTTCAATGAACCACTGCTACATATTTATACATCAGTTACAATAAAAGTACTTTTGGACCAAAGTGTAAACTGTGTAAACTTACTCGTATTTCTGTCTTAATTATCTCTGATAATGGAATTTCTTTAGCACCACCAGGCCACATAATAGCCTCATTATTGACAAACAGTTCACCAGGTTTCTGAAATAGACAAAATGCATCATAATAAAGATACCATACAAAAAAGTTTAAAAATTTGAAAAAACATACCATTTAAAGTGATTTTTACAATGAATGGGATGTAATACAACCTGTTATTGGATGAGATTTTGAAAAATCATAGAACGAGCCTTTGGCGAGTTCTATGATTTTTCAAAATCGAATCCAATAAAAGGTTGTATTATCCCATGAATTTGAAAATCATTTTATCACATAACATTAATCAAGACTGAAAAACTAAGAAATTCTGTGAAAATTAATCCCAGCGTTAATGTAACATAAATGACGTAGGATGTAATATAAATGAGGTAGGATGTAATATAAATGACGTGGGATGTCATAATAGTTCATAATAGTTACGTAGTTATGTGATAAAGTAGGAACAGAACCAATTCGGAACCCGACTAGGAAACGAACCCTGTTTGCTGGACAGTGCTCTTCCAACTGAGCTACCAAATTCTGGTTTACTCCAAAGAAACCTTTTCCTTTTTTGGAGCTTTGACAATTAAGAGGGCAACATTTGTAATTCCATTGTTAGCTATATGCTCCTGAGAGTGTATCCTACACAATAACAATATGATCAATGTCAAATCTTTACACCACTTTTGAGTTTTCTTCTGTTTTTACAAATATCAGTCTTACTTTAATACTGTAACTTCCGACAACATAATCCCCCAACTCCTGCTTCCCCCTAGTGTTAAGCAGTTGATATTCAGCAAACTGACGATCCCCAGCAGAATTGAAGGATACATCATGTCCAGTGTGGCCAGCAGTAAGACGAACATTACGTAATGCACTGTAATCAAACAGATTACCAAAATGGAATATTTTTATCCATTCTCAAATGTTTTTAAAAAAATGTTTGAAATAGCTTCTAGGCTTAAGTGAACAATGCTTTAAAACAGAATGTTATATTTTTTAACTAAAATCATACTAAGCATTTGGAAATAACTGACAGAAGATGTAAAAGGCATTAAAAAACAGTGAACAACACAATATTTACAAATCAACAATGGCACATGAGACCTAAGATTTGTAAAAGAACATTTTTCATGATTATAGTACTGATGAACCATTTTGCTCGACATGAAACTTTTATTTGAAAAATATCTTTGTTTTACTTTTCTTTGAAAATGCGATGCGCTTGCTCTCAGCTACCATTTGTAACTTACTCATAAACAGTGCGTCCAAATTCACCACTACCATCTGTGTTATCACATGATGTATCAATGTCTTCCTCAAATAGTTCTGGGTTGGAATTATACAGTTGTGATATGGCTGACCCAAGTATTCCTACACTTTCACGTATATGAGCAGCTTCATCCAATGCTTTGACAAGCTTCAAGCCTAGAACACCTTTGAACAGAAACATAGTTTTGAAAGCATTTCATGTTTTTACTATAATTGAAAAATGGTAATTATATAGATGAAGGTGATTTTACAAAATAAAAAGAAAGGAATGCAATCTTTTATATGAAATGTCGAAAAAAATTCAACCTATTTTGTTAAGCATCAAGATAAACCCATCATTAAAAAAAAATTTAAAGCTTCTTGTAAGGCAAATTTTTGGGGGGTGACGTAATGAGCATTTTAAATGTTTTGTCGAATTACCATATTGGTGAAAATAACTTTTTATTGTTGTGCAACATTTTAATGCATACCACACAGTGATTGGCCCAAATCATGGGTGACAGTAAGTAAAATGGATTTCTTGAAAACAATAATGGAAGAAAACTAAAGTGTGGTTTTTAAAATGTGTACAACAACAATCAGAATCTCAGTAAATAACCTTTTGGTGTGTTAGCTGGCCTTAAAGCCTGTTCCGTCACCAACCAGGCATATGATGCTTGTGTTAAACCAATCTCTTCAGCAGCAGTATAAATAGTTGCAGCATCCTCAGTTCTGTAAGGTATAAAGAGGGAAATGCTTTGGTGAAGCATACAAGCCATTAAATCATTCTCCAGTCAATCACACATCTATATCTGGTTGTGCCAGGAC
>JAOXYC010198240.1:0-11808 GCA_028565715.1 Phoronis pallida
GTTGATTTCATGCTTCAACTTTGCCACTAATAGAAGCCTGATCAGAAGTGGATGCCTCTGATATTGTCTTCAGTTTTTAACTGATGCACAGATGAACTTCACTGCATTTACTTAAAAGTCTGCATTGAGAACTTTTGGAATGACTCTTTGGAATAAAATGTTGATTTCATGCTTCAACTTTGCCACTAATAGAAGCCTGATCAGAAGTGGATGCCTCTGATATTGTCTTCAGTTTTAAACTGATGCACAGATGAACTTCAATGTATTTACTTAAAAGTCTGCATTGAGGACTTTTGGAATGACTCTTTGGAATAAAATGTTGATTTCATGCTTCAACTTTGCCACTAATAGAAGCCTGATCAGAAGTGGATGCCTCTGATATTGTCTTCAGTTTTAAACTGATGCACAGATGAACTTCAATGTATTTACTTAAAAGTCTGCATTGAGGACTTTTGGAATGACTCTTTGGAATAAAATGTTGATTTCATGCTTCAACTTTGCAACTAATAGAAGCCTGATCAGTAGTTAATGCCTGATCATTAGCGGAAGCCTGATCAGTAGTTGTAGCCTCTGATATTGACGACAGTCTTAAATTGAGTGCATCTTGACTGGCTGTATCTTGCACCTCCATAGTGTTCAAGATGTTTGCAACTTCACTCGGGAATAACATGTTACACTCAAGATGGAGGGTCAATGCTTTTAACCAGTGATACACCTCTTCAAAACTTGGCCTGAAAGAAAAAATGTTAACTCATTAAGTTATGTGTGTTTTTTAATTTTTATCATGCTGACCCTTGGACAGTTACTCTACCAGTTGCAGCCTGACCATAGAGCTCTTTTTCGCCGATACGAAAAAAGGCTTATAAAGCTCCATCAAGCAAGAAATTGTTGTGTATATAACCAGTCATTAAGTTATATATTATAAGGCAAAATATTGACATACATGCACATTGTAAATACTACCAAAGATGAGAACAGAACGTTTGAGGCAGACATGTTTACCCAAGTCTATTATTAATCCCGTCATTCGATCTTTGACAAGAGAGGAGAGGACCCTCCGAAAGCTAAGAGGTGAGCTAATTTAGCTGTGCGAAAAGTTTAAAATTCATGCAATATCTATTATTACGGTTTTAAACCAATGTGAATAGATTTAAATAGACTTAAATTTAAAACTTTAATTTAAACTATTTTTAATCTAGTTTCTGCATGAAATCATCAACCTGGTTCAATCCGTTTTATTATACTGACATCTTTTCTTATCTTATCTTAATTCATCACACAGCTACCATTGTTCATAAAATTTGTTTGAATGAAAACTTGAGTTTTAAAGATCGGCTTCCCTTGATTAAATTATTTAGTTTGATCTAAGGATGATACAATCATTGTTATTGAAATGTTGTGTAACGTACCTCTTATCAGGCTCCATCTGACAAAGAACAAATGCAATTTTATAGAACAGATGTGGACAATCGGCACAAAACTTCTTCTTGAACATTTCCATGTTCAGACCAAAGTTATTGTTTCTTGGTAAGTAATCAGGATCCGCATTAACACGTCCTATTATCTGTAACACAAATATCATTATTTTACATACAGTTCCACAACACACAGTTTATTTTTCAGTTGATGCGAGACACTGAGTAAAGTCTGAGTTTCACACTCATGACTATTTGGCTGTTAAAGTCAGACAAGAATTGGGAGAGTGGTTTTAAAAAAAAATCAAATTTAAAGAATGGGAGGGGGATGTTTTTTAGAAAATAGGCTTTTTCATATCATTATCATTAGGCCATCCCAGAACACAATAATTGTCTTTAAAGTTTATATCTCTTCAACTGCTATTGTACAGAACAAACCCGTTTTGACAATATCTCTGTTTCGTCTTATCAAGGCTTTATGCAAAAGGAGTCCAACCGGTCTTTTGGACTGGTTGCAAAAGCCGGCAACGTGGAAAAGATAGGTTGACATTTTGAAAAGAAGATTTTAAGTGAAAGTATTGGTAAGGTTCTAGAATGCACCAGAATGCAACAACTTTGTACAAAACACCCCAAAATTTTCTGGAGGGTGCTCCTTTAGATAAATCACATTTTTATTTTGACGGGTTGGTGAAATTTATTTGGAATTTTAGACTCCTTGTTTTAAAATCCTACATAAACCCTTGCTTCTCATCAGACAATTTTAGTATGCTTTAAAGATACTGTCTCCTTGTTGATGAGGATCTGGGGTCAAAATTCAAATCAACTAGAAATTGTGTGTACGAGCTAGTCCTTTGATGAATATAATTAACCTGCATCTGATTGAAAAAGATCTTTAAAGGGTGATCTGAGAGCTTCTTATCCTAAAAAGGTGTAACTTTCGAAAACTCTCTCCATGGAGAGGGTTTTTATCGGATACAAAGATCTCAAATTTACCCCTAAACCGATTTTTTTGAATTTTTTTACTCAAATGCAGGTAAATCGGTTATATTCATCAATGGACTCATACACACAATTTCTAGTTGATTTGAATTTTGAGCCCCTCACCAACAAGGAGACAGCATCTTTAATTCTATGGTATTTGATGTGCATCTTACCTCACACAGAACAATTCCAAATGAGAACAAGTCAACCTTTTCATCATACTCCTTTCCGTGTAACATTTCTGGTGCCATCCAATATGGATTCCCCACAACTGTATACCGCTGTTTGCGCCCTCTTTTAGCAGAAGCTGGGGGTGCTGTCAATGATAACCTCTCTTGATTGAGAGAGTTCCGCGCTCCACTCAATCGTTTTTCTTGTTCATAAATTATGCGTGCAAGGCCAAAATCAGCAACAACAACCGTGTCATCCTTCCTGATTAAACAGTTTGACGAGTTGAGATCTCGATGGATGATATTCTTCGAATGTAGATATGTCTGAAATAAGTTTGATACAATAATTATTCACTAAAAAAAATCTCTGGCTGGGTAGCTCAGTTGGTTAGAGCTACCGACCAGCAATCGGGAGACCTGGGTTCGATTCCCAGTCCAGTTCAGATTTTTTTGAATTTTGAAAAGACAGAAAAAATCTGAACTGGACTGGGAATCGAACCCAGGTTTATTAAAACAAGAACCCCAAAAGTTTTGGAAATCATGAAAGATCTAACTTAGTAACTATATAGCCAATTCTTGAAGACATTGCATATGGCACAACCCTATTACATGATTAATTTTCCGCCAAGTCTTTAATTAATATTGTTACACGCAGCTGTAGAAGTTTGCCCCGACACCTCAAAATTTGCCCTTTACGATAAAGTCAACAAATCGGTGATAGCACCACTTGGCGGGAGCATATCGATATGATGCCCTGCGTTTTACATTAAAAATTGTGCATCTCGCTGGAGAAGAAAACGCAGTCATACAATTCAAGTAAAATGTCAGAAAACACTATCTCAGTGAGGAACTTCTAAATTTTCATAGTTGGGTAATAAAAAAATTATGACCTGGTAATTATCACATTGAGCCAAAAATCAGTCCTCATGCAGTCAGTTATACCAGCCCCTGGCCTGCCACCTTTGGCTAGTATAACTGCCCTGGGACTGATATCTGGCACGATATGCAATTTACCAGGTAATAACCTCTACATGCATCACATGAAGCATACCATCCCTGAGGCTATATCTGTGGCATATCTCACTTTCTTTGTCCAGGATAAATCTTTGCTCATGTCCTGTAGAAGTTCTTTTAAGGTTCCACCTGACATAAACTCTGAAAGAAAAGACATGTGCTTAGTTTTCTTAATAAGCCATATATCGCAATTTTGGTCATGTCCAAAAATAGTAAACCACCAAATATCACTTTTGAAAATTGTTGGTGTCCGAAAATGACAGACTGTCCGAAACTGGCAGGCTTTTACCGTAGTAAAACAAAAACTCATTCTGAAGATTACTTGTTAAGTTATTTTAACACCCAACTTAGAATAAGGATATTCCTTGTTCAATTACCAGGTTTGACAAAATTTAGCTTGCCTCTAAACCTTGGATGATCATGTTAAATGGCGGTTCATGGTTGCTCTTTTTTTGTGGGAGTGGCTTAATTATTAAAATAATTAAAGTCACTCTCACCACCCCTCTCTATCAAGGGACTCTGTTCTCAGAAACTGTAATAGCAAATGTATGCTAGTGACATGTACTGACATCACTCCATTGTTGAGTAGCATAAACACGGTTGACTACGTTTGGGTAATAACTGGAAAACCTCACTTGACGGTTTCAGCCTGTTGTTTTCAACAATGGGCTGAGTTCAGTCTAGGTTGCTCTTTCTAACCATTTAGAGATGGGCATATCAGGTGTTTGAGATGAGTGCCACTCAGTGGAAGTTATTCTAGTTAGAATTAAATGCTTTCCTATAATAGTGAATGAATATTACCTGTGACAAGGTTGAGTTTTTTGTCTTTATACAAAATACCCAGAAACTGTAGAAGGTTAGGATGGTCTAAGCTCCTCAGCACTGACACTTCTTTCAGGAAGTTCTTGTGAGCCTCCTCGTCAAAATCAAACAGTTCTTTGATCACCATTTCTTCACCTGTCAAACGATGAGTTGCCTGAAAATAAGAGAAAATATAACTCTCTGTCATTTGAATGGTTATTAATTAAAAAACAGGGGGAATTATTCAAATCTTTCATGTCAAAGAAGTGCCCATACATTAGTGGTTAGAGTTTGGGCCTTTTAACAATAAAGTCACGAGATTCAAGCCCAGGCTAGAGTGCTTCCTACTTGGCTAGGATAGGTTGATATTGTTAATGTTGAGCAGTGGAGGAGTTGAAATTGAGCATGAGTGGTGAACAGAATCGAAGCCTTGGTAATGATGTTGAGAGTTTTAAAGCATGTTGAATTGAAAAGTGCCATACATATAAGCACTGGGCATTATTATTATTATACTGGGAGAAAAAAACACTTGGCCATGCAAGTAGCAGGACAAAAATATCAAACCAAAGTCTTAGTACATAGACTCACTTTTATAGCCTGTCCAAAGAAGCCTTCCCCAAGAACTTCGCCACGTATCAAGTCACTAGCTCGGAAGACTCTGTGATTGGATGTATGTAGCTTGAAAGACTGGGTACGCTGAATGTCTGGAGATCTACTGGGTGAGCGACATGGAGACCTGACAGAACAAACAATACAATGGTAGAATGAGATCTTTTACAACATTTGCAAAATGGACATTGTTCAATAGGAAAATGGATTTCAAATCCTTCTGAGTGCTCAACAGTTTTTTCATTCAAACACACTGTCAATTCTGTGCCTTACGGACAAGCTAGATCTTTTTAAAGATCAAAGGGGCAAAACAGGCCTTTTCAGAAAATGTTCTTAGGTCTTCCCATATAAGAACCAGCAACATCCAATCAATGAGGTAGAGTTTCATTGGCACTCTTACCCATTCATGCCATCTGGGTCACCCCCAAATAAATAAAATCCTGTCTTTACAACAAATAAACAACTTCACCTTCTACTTGATTTTTTGTACATCATTTGTAAAGAAGGGAAAAGTTTTGGAAAAAAAATCCAATGATGATCCGATGTATGCTTGAAATGATGAAAACAGTCGAGTGATATTACATGAGAAACCCTTCAATTGATGATATTTTTTTAAGATCAACAAACAATGAGTTAGTAACAAAACCATCAACACGAAAAAGTTAGAAATAAAAGAAACTAATTACTGACAAACAGCTCGAAGGACAGCATTTATAAATTGAGGACAGAAATCTAAAAATAACAAAAAATTATCTTGAAAGTGAATAAAAACTATTCTATGGTGGCACAGTGAGGACACTCTTGAAATCCCAAGTTCACACAACCAAGATATAATTACCTTCAGCATTAACCTAATGATATAAAGACTTGATAAAATTATAGATATCATCAAAAGCTTGTACTTCGCAGAGTGCTGGGGGGGGTTAGTGAAAGAGCCTACATGGCCAAAAGCATTACGTTTATGGTATGTATCCAGATAAAACTACAACACTGTCCCAACCCAGGTTTATAAATAGGTTTCCGCCAGGATAATGATAAATGTGACCAAATACCATGAAGACATCTATGGTCCATCCGAATTACCCAGGTTCGGACCTGTATAATAATTATTGAGATTTCTAAAGGTGGTATATGAGCACTGGATATGTATTTAAAAAGTAAACTCATTGGTACATTGTTTTCAGTCCCGTCAAGTTGTACTGGACTATAAATAGAGACTTACCCTTCTCTGGGTAGAGATGTAGACCTCTGTCTCACAGTCTTCTTGGGGGAGTCTGGGAGCGGGAGGTGTTCTGGTGAATTGTTGTTAGAACTTGGGTCCTGAATGGTCAAGGCACGTGGAAGGATGGCAGACTCACGCTCAACCATGACTGTGACAGGCGAGGTGAAATCTAGCATTTCGTTTATCTGAAATCATAAAAAGTTTCTTGAAATCAATTTGGCCAGTATCTTGGATATAGACATGATTGATAACAATTCAAAAACACAAGAAGTTAATAAAGATTCATTTTCTTTTTTTCACAATCATGACAATATGACCAAGGGTTAGGAGAAATAATTCTCCTATTTCTGCATAAACTAGATAGAACTTTGCAGCTTACCTGTTCCATTGTTTGGTCCATGATAGGGGTACTATTAATCTCTAACACTTTATCTCCAATGCTTAGAGACTCCAGCTCGTTATTCAAGTTTGAGCAAATTCTGAAAACGAGAGAATATTTGTTAAGTTTACAATGATGCTAAATTGATTACAACTGAAATGTATACCCAGTATAATTACTCAGAATGATCAATGCTAAGAAGATGCATCAATATCGGTGGTAAGTTGAAAATCACCTTCATTCTTTAGCAATTTACAAAAAACTAGCCATTTTCAACCCATAAAAGCATATATTTTCCAAAAGCAGACATACTTGGGCATCTGACAAAATGTTTTTCATCTAATTGTCATTCTCCGTTTTATAGCAAATGTGTTTTTTGTAAAAAAATCCGGTTTTTGAAAGGTACAACGATAGGGAAAAAACCTGTAAACATATTTTTATAATTTTGTTCTCATATGAAAATATACCACAAGGACACAAAAATGCTATTAGGAAATTTCAAATAAATGGCTAGTTTTGTTTTTATGTTCTTTCAAAGCACAAAAAAGTAGTCAATTTTATAAAAATGGCGGGTTCACCTGGTACCACAGAAAATCAAACCAGGATCTACCGCACCGCAGTCCACTGAGCTAACCATTCGACCACAAGTAGACCAATTACAGTGATTTCCAAGCTTTTTTACACCAGTCGATCCTGAGTGGGCATCATGACTTGTCATAGTACATAAGGTGGATTTTATCAAGACAATACCAGAATTATTTTTATTCAGCAATAACAATTAAAGCTTACCCAGTAATTTTCAGACATTGTTTATTGTGCCTCCTCTTCCTAAACCTGTCTTTTCTAAGGTGTTTCTCCTCTCCAATAGTAAAGGCGTCCATGCCATCAGGTGTCGCCGGTATCTCCACAAACTGAATGGAATGCCTCCTTTTATTAGGACTCTCAACAAACAATGGCTTCATGATAGTGTTGTAGCAATGACCACTGAAACAAACAAAACATTATAACCTTTGTTTACTCACAGGACAACAATAAGTTGACAAGACCCCAAAAAATCTGAACAACAAATACACTACAAGGAGCTCCTTGTTCTTATGCTCTGTAGTCATGTTGAGGATGTGGAAACTGCGCTCAAGGTAAAAAATATGAGGTTAAAATCACAACTGTTTTTCTAGGCATAATTTGATGAGTGTACGCTCATACATCATCTCATCAACATCTACTAATACTGTGCAGACTTCTTTTTAAAGTATTCCCATAAGTGAGCTAAGGGAAGGCAAGGGACCTCAGAAAGCTCATGAGTCCACCTGGTGCCACTGGGAATCGAACCCAGATTCCCTGCCTCGCAGTCAACTGTGCTAACCTTTTGACCACCATTCAAACCCCAGACCTTGCGGAATAAATCTTGTGTACCTTGACCACATCCGTGTAGGAGTTAGTTCCCCCAATGTCAGCTTGACAATTTAAATGCAAAATAAAACTTTCAACTTAATCATCATGGCAGCTGTACATCGAGTAAAATTTGCCGAGTATTTTCCTCTGTTGAGTGAATTAGGTCACTAGTGATGTGATCACATGGTTGCCTGACCAGGTTAATAATTATCTAAAACTTTGTTTGCAGCTGCAGCACTCACCAGTAGAGTTTGGAGTGTTCCACCAGGGCATACGTCTCACCATCTCCTATACATGTCTTACAATGACGACATCTGAAGCATTCTGGGTGATAACTGTGCTCTCCTGCCACCTAGTGAGAGAAAGGGAAAACTTTCAACAATTTAACCATGGAATCCTTACTCTGTCTATAAGGCATTGAAAACCGTTATGCACTGAACTGTCAAAATTACTCTGAATTATACAACCTATGTTGAAATAACTCAAGCAATAACAGCATACAATACATGTCTGAATACGTGCACGAGATCATCATCGCAAATACATAAAAAAAATTTGTCACAAATCAGAAAAAAGGCAACTTATTTGGTGCATAGTTTGTATAAATACGTTATTTGGCAGTGTTCGAATATGAGGTGAGGTTATTCAATCTCAATCTGAATCGGATGACGTATTTTAACTCGGCTTACGCCTCGTTAAAATACTTCATCCAATTCAGATTTCAATCGAATAACCTCGTATTCAAACCCATGCCAAATAACGTATTAGTATTAAATCCTAGGACATGAAGCAGGGAGCATCGATATGTGAGGCGGGTAAACAGACCCGCATGACAAGACTTACCATAACAGGCCCGGATATTACTGTACTACACTGATCACATCGGTATGTGAGGCAAGTAAACAGACCCGCATGACAAGACTTACCATAACAGGCCCAGATATTACTGTACTACACTGATCACATCGGTATGTGAGGCAAGTAAACAGACCCGCATGACAAGACTTACCATAACAGGCCCGGATATTACTGTACTACACTGATCACATCGGTCACTGAATGAAGTCAGATAGTCCGTCTGACAGTAGAGTATACGATTCTTCTCAAAATACCAGGATGTCAAACACTGTTTACACACACTACACCTGAAAGAATAAACACAAAGTTACTAACAATTCATGTTTCATTCACAAAAACATTTTTCTTTATTCAATGCTCAATTTCTCAGATATTGACATTCAAGTGACAAAAAGTTTTTAAGTCATTCTTTCTTTTTTGTACCAGTGCAATAATTACGCAAGTTCTCAGATATTGACATCTTTCAAATGAAACTATTTTTCTTTAATGCGGATATAAAACCTAATATACCATCTAGTAGATATATTAGCCTTTGTGATTTTAAATGTAATATTTCTTTTGAGAAAATATATTCACATTGTATTCTGGTAGACATATTGGGCTGTTACCGTGCACTGAGCGTACATTCCAACATGTTTTTTTAAACATAATACTTAAAATGACATCACTTCGACATATTATCTTTCTGAAAAAACAGGTTACCATAATTTCATTGTTCAATTTCATGAGTCATCAGTCATGAATGTCAGGAAGTACATACACAGTACTAATAATGATAGTTTATACACTTTGCAGACAAATTAGTGTCACCCTAAAACCAACGGGTACAACAACATCAATTGAATAAACCCAGAATTCATTTGCAACTTATAATATTAATTTTTGAAATTGCCGGACCAAGAAGACTTTCACTCCTCCTGTTCGGGAGTTTTTTAAAACAATTACACTCACATTCTCTTTTTCACCAAAAGAATAGAATCAGTTAACAGCTTAGCTACCCATTACCATTGTATCACCTAATTGATAAACAGGGTAGGGTACGATAAAGATTATAGATTATTCACATTCTTTTCTCATATTTTAGGAAGTGCAGGCCTTTTGTCAACTGCCCACGCATGCCTCAACAATGTAGACAAACGCGGGTAGTCTCATATTCTTCAAGGTGTGATTATTATATTGTTGTTGTTCAAAAATTTATTTTTTCATCAAACATATATACAAATTAAGAAATAATATAAAAATACATATTTGACGAGGTGGCCAACAAAGATTAAAAATCGCTAATAGCTGACCACCAATTATAATATAATTATATTTAAAGTAGACATTTTTTAACAAAGTAAACAATAAAAAGTTACTATGAATGAAGTCTGACGGTGACACCGTTACTAAAGATGATGTTTGTTAACTTTTCGTAAACAGGCTGTTTCCTTCTTTAGGAGTATGTACATTTATACTTGTGTCACCAAAAGACATGATTAAATCATTCTTCACCATGAAAGCTTTGCCATTTTTTAAACAAACCCCAAGGAACCAAAACAGTACAAACCAAGTGAAAAGGTTAGTTAATGAATCATTATAATTTATTAATCACTAGATCTTAAAAAACCCAAACCCTACAAAAAGTCTAAACTGTGTTCCCCGGAAGGTATAGTCAGTGACGACAATAAATAATAACATTATTCAGCTGGTGAATAAAGTGACACACCACATACAAAATTCAACATAAAGCCCACTAATGGCTTTTTTATTTAATTTGAAAAATGTGTCTCGAACATGATACAGAAATCATTACAACTAGGCCAAATCCTTTGGAACCATGAATTTCAGTATATTATTCAATAGTGGATAAAACACAGAATATTGTTCATAAAAAATACTAAATATTCTGGATTTAAATAATAAAACGTTTTTGCGCTTCAAAAAACGTTTTTACTAGTTTCAATCCATGGTTTCAGTAAATCATTTATATATTTTAGTGAGTGACATTTGATAGTCATGTGTTTCATAAAAATAATCCAAATTCTTGTTACATGTATACCTCTTTGGTGACTCAACCTTTTTGTTCAGAAAAGGAATTTAATCTTCACCTTGTACCCAAATTATGAATAATCATAAAAGGAATAAAATGAATAAGGAATTGAATTACAAGAGACATATTATGTACTTATGAATTAAATTAATCGACTTACAAACTTGAGAAATGTTGCTCACCAATAATTATTTGAGCTTATTTGAACACTTAAATAAGAAATAAGACACAACCACTTGAAGTTTTTCAGCAATTCAAGGAATGGACTGTTATCAGTAAACATTATACACTCCCTACTCAAATATTTACAGATCAAGTATTTAATTAAAGATAACAGTTTATAGCACTACTACTGTAAAGTGATACTGGGGAAATATATTTTGATTGTGTTCCATATGCTACAGAAAGTTAAGATTGCAAATTTATTAGGTTTATTTTGACTCTTTTAATAATCAGCTGGCAATGTATCTGTCAACTACATGAACTTTGGCAATACCATATGATGCCATCCACAATTTGTTTTTAAAATGATAGTTATGGATTATACATAAATTGTGTTTTGAAATTTTCTATGTCTTGCCTAGAAGCAAAAAGACTTCTTCTTCTTGTGTCCCCTTTCGAGGAAAGGGCCAAACTTCACTGACTGAAGGCACTGGCACCAAGTATGTAGGAGTGAAAGAGAATTTTTCTTTTTCATGCTCATCAACTCTACCCAGACGTTTCAAAATGAGACCAGAAATATGGAATTGGATAGGCCGTGAACATCTCGTGAATCAGATACGATACTTCTAAAATTAAAACACATGTCTGAAAATGTATGCCCTAGGGCATTATCAATTTCACGTGTTTGGTCAATTTTCCTCAGGACACAGGTAAAGTCAGACACTACCATTGTTTTCTAATTTCTAAAGAGCGGTCAACTTCAGTCGTCTTTT
>JAOXYC010198351.1:0-11806 GCA_028565715.1 Phoronis pallida
ATTTTTTCAAAACAATTGCAAATTTCACCAAATTGTAAACAAAGTATAAATTTCAAAATTGTCGAACTAATTTGTTTGCAGTGACTGTTCGCATTGATGCAAGCAGATGTTATTGTTGAAAATCAATGCCAAAACCAGCATTATACCCCCTTTAACACATAATGACAATAATTCCCCAAAACGACTCAAAAATTCCGCCCAAAGGTGAGCGAGGGCCCGGAGGCCTGACTGGTACAAGTCGAATATAGTGGTCCCACGTTTATTCCCATTATCCAGTCAATGTGTTTTAATTATCTGAATAACAGGAAGTTAACGAGGGACCGCTATATTTGACCTGTAGCTGTATCGCCTGGCAAAATTTCGGAAGAAAGAGTTGGGCTTAATTTCGGAACTGTTCCTCTTGTGAACAACCTTGAGCAATATAAATAAAAATGTCGATTGTTGATGTTTCTTGTACTGCTGTATAGCGCCCGAGGAAATATAACAAAGATACGTCCGACAGCAAGAATCGATCTCGGTACCTTCGGCACGCTAGGCGGGAAACTCTGTAGTGTCGTCACAAAAGCTCAGCTGATGTGACGACTCTACGAGAGCGTCCACATCTATCCACATGGTACTGACGTCATCCGGTATCGCAGTATCAGCCAGTATCTCGTGAGTAGAGATCCCAGGGTCACAACACTGCGACCTCAGACTTTTGAGACAAATGTCTTAGCTAAGTCACAGTTTTGGCAACGTCTGGAATATTGTATACAAATCTGCTAAAGCCTGAAAGTGAAACAAAAACAGGTAAACAGGTAAAAAAGACAAGTGAGCTTAGACGTCTGTATGGTCGTAAGTCGTGTTTTGCAGTTTTGGCAAAAATGGCAGTCTTTTTCACTTTTTTGAAGAGAATTCTTACCCTTCTTTGCTTTGTCTTCTTGGATATTTTGAGCTCTCAATCGTTGATCCAAGATGTACATCATTTCACCGCCAAGGTTGACGAAGAGTAGGGGCAAGGTTTTCATCGACATGATGACGGTTTACACTGGTTTACTTCTGATCTGCTGATCACCACAGAAGCTTTTCGTTGCCAGCCCGAGTTTGCAAGATGGATGACATGCACAGGGAAGTTGTCAAATATTCATTTTTGTTCAAAAAGAAGAACGTCAAAAAACACAAAAAGATGTATTTTATTATTAAAAATCTTCAAATATGATAACGAGACTTTTAGTTGAAAACATCTTTGCCTGTGAAAAAAATAAAATGACCGTTCGGTGAAAATAGTGGAAATAATTTGCCTATGAACAAGGAAGTGAAATTAGGTCAAAGGGTCACTTATCACCATGTCTGACAGTGAAAGTGTGATTTCAGCAGTTGGAAACTACTCGTTTTCTGTGGGGTATCTAGCTTTGATTGTGATCACAAGTTATTGGGTATATAAGAAAAATGCTAGTAGAAACCAACCACCTTGTTTGAGCGGTTGGCTGCCGTTTATTGGATGTGCAATCGAGTTTGGGAAAGAGCCACTATTCTACATCAAATCTGCTAAGGACAAGGTACAAACTTCAATCTACATCAGTGCGCTGTACATATCGAATTATCAGTGTATCACGTTTTCTGGGCTTATTCAACTTATTAGACTGTAGATGCAAAGCAAGTACTCTTAATGTCGATTGATCTTTTCTTTTTCTGCCATATCCTACTAATAAATTGTTTTTTTAAAACAAAAAAACAAAAAATCTCGGTAAACAGGTAAAATGTTGTGTCGTCATGACTACTGAGGTATTTACAAGGCCCAAGTCATGATGACATTACGTAGATTTAGGTGAATCAAAGTAAACAAGCATTTGTCCCATAACTAATAAATGTAATAAACCATGCAGTGCAAGTTTTCAAAACAATGAGGTTTGTCACCAAGCAATTAACAAAGGTATGCCTCATGTAATAATAAATATGTATGTATACCAAGCTTATGAATGTGAGTGAAGATATTCATTGCTGCCATTTGTTAGTCTCTAAAATGTCCCTTTGATCTTATTCCAGTGGAAATAGGCTGGACAGCAGACTGTTACCAGCTAGGAATGCTCCAGTATAGGCTTAGTACAACATGTATTTATTCATCAGTGTTCATTACCGCAATGATTACGAGGATGATTAGCAAATATCAAATTTGCTTGTCGATCGGTCAAACCAAAATTCATTATCTTTTTTTCTATTTCAGTTGGGTTCTGTCTTTACACTGTATGTTGCTGGCAAGCGTATGACATTTGTGACAGACCAAGATGACTTTCAAGAAGTTTACTTTAAGTCAAATTGCATTAGTTTCCAGCATGCTGTTACAGACGCAGTGGAACATAATGGTATACTAGCTATCCTAGTGTCAAGAAAATGCACACATTTTATT
Organism: Phoronis pallida; assembly: GCA_028565715.1. Taxonomy (NCBI): domain Eukaryota; kingdom Metazoa; phylum Phoronida; family Phoronidae; genus Phoronis; species Phoronis pallida. The sequence goes on from JAOXYC010198351.1 coordinate 2,387, forward strand.
GAATATTCTGGAGTAGAAGTGCTACACATTTAAACAGGCACACCGCTGGTAACAATAACAAAAACTAGCCCATTCAAATGCTAAAAACAGCTTAAAGTTACAATCTCTGCGTTTGTCAAAGCCGGGGTCAAAACACAAATCAACTAGAAATTTTATGCACAAGTCCTTTGATGAAAATAGATTACTTGCATCTGAGTAAAAATACTGTAAAGGTGTGATTTGAGAGCTTTGTGTTAGATTGTTCACTTGTTGTTGTCTATTGTATTGTTCTGTAACTTTTAATTCACAAAGATTGGTTCTTAAAGATTTTTTTTGTATTTCTTGATCTCTTTTTTAGCTTCTGTTCCTAAAGATGCATTCATAAGAACCCATACAAAAATGCATGACTGTGTGAAGGGAAAACTTGCCATCCAACAGCTTCCTACTCTAAGTGCACATTTGTGTAGTGGATTCAACAAACAGATTAGTGTTCTCGTGGAGAAAGGTGATTGGTTATAAAATGCTTTAAAATCAACATGATTTTGTGTTAAAATTTACCAGTATATACAAAAAATATTGCTCCAGATTTCTTGTTTACATTGGAAAGTCACTGCACACATGACATGAACAACATTATGACATCGAACAACTAAAAATTCCTACTTTTCAAATTAATTTATAGTTGAACAAGATTCTACCCATATACCAAAATGTTTGGATATAGTTCTCTTAAAAAAAAACATTGGATTAAAAATAGGGCTATATTTCAGCTAGTTTCAAACTGCATCGTTCATTTTCAAATTAAAATGAACGATGCAGTTTGAAACTAGTTATGAAGTTCCGAAATATAGCCCTATCTTTAAACATTGTCACACTTTTTGTGTTGAACAGACATTGGATTATTTTTTACTGACAAGTTTTATTTCAATTTGTTAGCAAATAATTGTTCATGTGTCCTCCTTTTTCTTACAGTTTCAGAAAATAGAAAAGTTAATTTGAGTGATGCTTGTCGCGATGTAATGTATGCTGCCATTATTGATAATTTATTTGGTGAAGGAATGTTACCTACAAAAGATAAGGTAAAGTAAATACAATGTAAATATAGGAAATATGTCTTGACTTTTAGAACAGGTACAACAAATATAAAACTCACAAACTTGACTTGCTGCCATGATTTGTGAATTTAACAGATCGTACAACTCTAGTCCACTTCCCGGACCTATCTGCGCATGCGCCAAGTCAGCTGGCAGAATAAAGTCCAGTGTAATGAAATTTTTACAGTCAAGATCCTGACTGTTTTCTGGAGATTACCAAACAATGTACTAAGCTAATCGCCGACGTGAAGCAGGTTGGAGTTTTCATAAGATTTCTTTTTTCAATCTAAATAACTGTTATATGTTCTTTTTATGTCAAATTGCTGCATAAATCAAACAAATAAAGATAAATTAATGCCCAAATTTAGCAAATTGTCTATTTTAAAACAACCAATCAGCGGATAGAACAAAGATTTCTACACCAGATCCACTTCTTTGAAGTTGATCTGGTTTAGTACAACTCCTTAAACACTCTGTTTCTGAGTATCTGATGGTAGTGTGTGACCAGTTTTACTTCATGTATAATGTCAACTTTTCAGATCATCTCTAAAGAAAACATGGTTGGTGTTTTCTTGTAAAATATCATGCAAAACTGTATCTGTTTGTATTTTATATTTTGTAGGATAAGTTAAAAGAACTGACAGACACTTTTGTGACATATGATGACCAGTTTGAATATGGATCTCAGTTACCTGAAATATTTTTGAAGTAAGTTGATGATCTGTGGGTTTGTTCAAATATAGGCAGTCTGAAAAGAAAGTTGAAACATTTATTGAATAACAATCTTCTGAAGCAATGTTATTTATTGAAAACTCGCACAAAACTCTACATAGCCTATAATCAAGAACAAATGTATCATTTCATTTAAAAAAAGACAGAAAAATTCAGAACCCATAATGTGTCGTGCGTATTATATAACACCTCTTCCTCACATAGAGAAGTAGTGAAATGATATTAATTATGTTACAATTTTTACTTATTTCATATTTATTTTGAACTGTAAACTATTTTTTGAAAACATGTGTACATTTCAATGACTTGTGTGTTACAGGGAGTGGAGTAGGTGTAAGTGGTGGCTATTGAATGTATTCAATGATGTAGTCAAGCAAGCTGAACAACAAGAAGAACAAATGAAGAATCAAGAGGTTAGTGTAATTATATTTGCAAGATTCAGAGAAGCTTAAACCAATAATAGAACGTAATATATTTTGTAAAAGGGCAATTGTTGATAAGCTTCAAACTAAAGTATCGGATCCTCAGTGGAGGATGCAAAGTGCAAAAGATCAGCGAAAGACTGAATCTACAGTAGCCTAAAATAAAATCGTGGTAACTTATATTCAAATTTTTGAAAATATTTATTTCTTTTTCATTTTGTTTACAAACTAAAATGCCTATTTCCTTTATAAAGGAAAAGTTGACAGCCATTTGTCTTCATACGTTATGGAGAAATTTTCATATCGATGAGAAATGAAGTTTACATGTTAGTATGTCATGTTACTGAAAATTCTTATTATTCCAGACACTATTACATGCTCTCATTGAAACTATAGCTGACCGTGAATATGCTCCCAACTTCTCAATGATGATGATGTGGGCATCTCTAGCCAATGCTATTCCTGTAAGTAGGCTACCCCAATCTAGTTTTCTATTTTTGATTTGTTTTATATAGACTAATGAAAGTGTGGAAAATGTAAATTTCTCCAGAGATTCTTTTATAAAATCTTATTGTAACTGACTAATTACAACTGCAACCTAAAGTGTTTTTTGAAAACTCATTGTTTTGTGAATTTTCTGTCGGCTAACTATAACAGACTGATTGAAGGCTTTTTTCGAGTGATAAAGAAGCTATATCATGCACAGTTGAAGGTTAATCTCATAGAAATAAACTACAGGTCTATATCCTATATTGTATTTTTTACCATTTTTTTATGAAAGCCTTTGACTTTATCTAATTTACATTGCGTTGATATTTTTGTAAAGTGCCATGAATGATTTTGTTCACTTCTAACTTTACTGACAACTTTTTGTCCCATGTAGGTAACATTTTGGACAATCAGTATGATCATCAATGACCCGACAGTTCATGAAAAGGTCAAAGTTGAAGTAGCCAATGGCTTAGAAGGCAGTAATTTACAAGGTACTAAATTTATTAGATATTTGAACAATGAAAAGCAGATACACCTTATGCTAAGGCATAGCTTTTTTTTTCTTCAATGTTAAGTTTTAAATGATAATGACATTCCTATGAATATGGGAATTATTTTATATGGTTTGTTCCATTTTGTTTTCTTTGTGTGTCATATCCTAGCAGTGTGTGAGAGAAATCAGGGGTTTGAGAGGCTCACGCAATGCACACGAAGCTGATTATTTGCTACTCCTGAAATGTTCTTGAGCTGGAAAATATATATTTATGTGACATAATTTTGATGGAGAGTTGTTTATGCTCTGCAGCAGAGTTTTCCAGATGGTAACCGAGAATATACTTTTGCAGATGTAAATGACGAAAATCTTAGAAAAATGCCATTTTTGAAGCAATGCATGCTTGAAGCTATAAGAGTAAGGTCACCAGGGGTCATTGCTAGAAAAGTTATGAAACCATTTACAGTGAAGGTAAGAGTCAATATTTGATCACTCAATGTTGCTTCAATACAAATTGTCAACCCGAGTGTGACAGCTTTTACCAGATTACTTTAAATTTTCATTTTAAAATTTTGGTGTACTGTTGTATGTAAAAAAAGTGTTTACTGTTATCTGAGTTTCTTCAAGTTTAGACCTGAAAAAAGTAAATGATAAAAAATTGTGAAAATTCAACAAACTGTCTGTGATATAATACACATGTTGGAATTCCAGTTGTTTCCATACTATTTTGTTTACAGTTGCCATATTTTTGTTTTTTAAAATACTCAATTTATTACTTTTTAATTTAAAGTTCTGATTTTTATTGAAAGGGTTATACTGTTCCTGAAGGCGACATGTTAATGTTATCACCTTACTGGGCACATAGAGATACCAGATTCTTTCCTGATCCTGAAGTATTCAAACCAGTAAGTGGAGAAATAATTCAATTAACTGTAGGCCGATGTTGTGAATATTTTTTTATAAACTTAGGAAGTAATTCAGTCCATTCTGAACAATAGAATTGAAAGTTATTCAGTGTTGTGTTTATAAGATACTAGCTCTGTAACCCGCGCTTCGCTGCAGGGTGTGCGCGTGCGCAGTACACCCCATTGCCTTGAACAACCTCGGCTTTTCCCGACTTTCCTCTGCGCGGAACTACATATGCAGGCACATACAGGGTGTGCGGGTGCTTCGCACGTGCAAACCCCGTCACTTTGAGCCACCTGGACTGTTCCAGCGCTTCGCGTTGTCAAAACTTGCAGAAAGACGGACAGACGGAAAGACGGACACACACATTTTCATACTTATATATTAGATGACACACATATGCTATTGGCAAAAACTAAAAAAGTTAACTCAATAAAAGTGAGATAAAACGCAATGATTTTAATCTATTTTTTACATTGTATGGAGACAAATTCTCAGACATTGATGTTACTGACTGACAAGATCAGCTCCTGCAATGACATGTATCTCATTGGGTAATCTACTTGACTGTATAGTGTTTGCCAAAAGGGTTTCGGTGGGGTTTCGGCTTGTGGGTGAGAAATGACAGAATTGGTTAATTATTTTGTTTCTTTTTGTAGGAGCGTTGGGAAAATGCTGATTTAGAAAAGAATATATTCTTGGATGGTTTTGTTGCATTTGGTGGTGGACGATATCAGTGTCCTGGCAGGTAATTAGTGGAATTATTGTGATATTCTTCAAACAGACAACAAGTGGTCCTAGAATAAGATGAAAGTAAATATGGATCCATCTAAACTTCCGTAAACAACTGGGCAGCAGCCCACCCTCCGGTGGTATTTTCCAATTTCCACTAAACCTACAATGTTTCCAACCTGTCGATAAGAGAAATTGACATGTTTATTATATTACTAGTTGACTACTTGACTTGTTTAGAAATCAAATTTGTCTTGTTGTAATATTGTCCATACAGTCATATGAACTTTTTTAAATCCTAATTTATTAAAATTCAAAATATTTGAAAGCAAAATGCTCCAGGGCTGTTTTTGTTTATCCATGTATTTATGTTGTAACCTACTATCAAGGCAACCTAGTTTGATTCTTTGGTTCATAATTTTGTTTTTCTTCATTCTGTTGAAACATATGTATGAACTACTTTTAATAAACAATTGCTTGAAAAACATTAATTATATATAAATTTGTTTTTCAAGGTGGTTTGCTTTAATGGAAATCCAGATGGTGCTAGCTTTACTGTTCAACAAATTTGATATGAAATTGATGTCTAAGGTACCAACTCCTGTAAGTATGATCATAATATAAAACCATCCTATAAATTTTGCTAATTAAATATGAAAGGGGTAAAACGCAAGTGACCTTAAACTTTTGACATGCAAGGCATGTAAAAATGCATGCCAAATTTACTAACTCTCTCAGATGATGTTATTTACTGATGAAGTAAACAAAGTATGATGCTGATGATGATAGAAAGTGCGTATATTCCACAAGGATTACTATACGACCTCTTCAAGTTCACCAATAAGACCGAGTATGTACTATGAATTTCGCAAACCACCAAAAATTACTCTTGAAAATAATTTTTGGTGTCTGAAAATGGTGGGCTTTTCCGGTAGTTTCTTACAATTATTCATTTTCTGTTTACAGAGTCCACTGCATGTTGTCGGTGTGCAGCAACCTACAGAACCATGTTACGTTCAAATGAAGTGCAAATGACGCTCGTGAAAACTTTTTACAATGTTTTTAAGTAATATATTGGTACACGTACAAGATTCCAACCAAGTAGCAATAATTCTAAAACAAAATGTACAACAAAAAATACGGTAAATTGGACTTTGTTAAAGATTTTTGTAGTGATTTGATGTAATTGTACTGTTAACATGTAGTTTGTTTGCATTATTGTTAATGAAGGTGATTGTGTGAAAGAATTATAACACCGTCTATTCATCGGTCTTATTTCCCAAATTCATTAAATTGTGATTAAAGTCAACAAAATAGATTGCATTTGTTTAACAGTTCAACCTATAAAATTATTTTAAATCTTGTAGTGGACATAACATTCTCAGCTTAGCCATGACTGTTATGCTATTTTAATGTTGACCAAGACTATGCAAGGAAGTATTGTTTTAATTAAAAATAACAATTTTGTACAATAATTATATTTTTATTATAATTATAATAAATAATGGATCAAAATTGCTACTTGAGTTTAATTCTACTTAATTTTTAAGAAAGCAGGAATGAAATATTAGTTGAAAATCATCAATAAAAAATTACTAATTGCAATACTTTCTACTCATTGACTATAAAAAGTGAACAAACTCTATATCAAAAGTATAAGGAATGTATAATAACAAATCAAAAAATATACCCAGTCTAAAATAGATAAACCTTGTTTCATCCACAAATACCAAGTTTAGTAAATAAAAAAAATATACATGGCACCCATCTCAAAATACTATACACAATGAAAAATACCTTGTTTATGTTTCCAATGAGCAAAAATTCGCATGTGATAACAATCTGAGATAAAAATGTCAGGATTTTATGACAAAATACACAATAAAAAAATAATAAAACGAGCAACCAATAAATTTGTATTTCTTTCAATTTTTTTGTCCAATGCAAAGTCTACAATGTTATGATAAATTTTAAAAAGTCCAAATCTATTGTTTGTTTTAAACAACTTCCTGAATGAAATATAGTTGAAACCTGTGATACCTTTGGATTAAAAAAAATAATTTTTAAATGTGTACATTCTTGTCCATTATCATCAAGTAATATGGAACAAAAGAGTTTGAATGGTATCAAGTTCCTAAATTTTATTCAAAATAGGTGTTTATCAAAGGAAAATAATTAGTTTTTCCCTTACAATCAAATACCGTACACACCTGTTTCGTGATGAAATTTCAATTTCGTGCTTCTACATTAACAGTGATAAATGCTTGATAAGTACACTCAGGTATAAGGCCACCCTAGTTTTTTTCGCTTTTCTACCTAACAAGGAGTGTAGACCACGGTGTTTACGGTAGCAGTTTTCTTATCATACACCATTCTGATCAGAAATAAAAAATAAAAGACGCATAAGCCGTATCCATGACCATAAAAGTCATAAAAACAAATTGCAGTTTAAATTGTTGTACTTATTGTTCTCTAAATATAAAAACCTTAGACATGCAGCAAATATTTTTTAAAAATTTAAAGTGGCAAAAATGACTTATAACAGATTAAAATTTAACTTGTGTTGGCCCAACGCAAGTTGTTTTATGCTCTAAAAGGCATTCAGGAACGCATTTAAATTAATTTCTAGAGCCAGACATTTTAGGATATTCCAAGTATGGTGCATGCAGTTCTAAATAGGCAAGTCTCACTTCAATTTATTTTTATAACTGTTATGGTCTTTAAAACACCACACTTCTGGATCGCTCAAAATCATTGGATGCATCAACAAGTTCATTCCGGTAATCCAGTAAATCCTGCCAGTTTTCCTCATTGTTGATCAGTTCATTGTTTTTACGAGCTTCGTAGTGGAAATTTGGTGTCTTTAACTCGTACCTGGAAAGAATTTTTAATGATTTTAATTAATTTTATCGGTTGATTCAGAAAAAACACTCGCCACTTTACAGTCTAGTCTAAAAAAATACTTCTTAGAACAACTTCATGTTATGTTATAGATATGAGCAGGAAAAACACAACGCATGTTTGTGTGAGAATATCCATGTTATCATCAGTTAAATCATAAATTATATACAAAACTATTTTTGTATATTAAACCTGTTGGTTCAAGGGTCTACTTTTCTTATTGTCATTCGCCACCTCGCCAAGGATTAAATAAGTGTGTTTCGAAACGTTTGTGTAAATAGTTTTGTATATATTTATGATTTAACTGATGATAACACGGATATTCTCACAAAAACCTGTGTTGTGTTTTTCCTGCTCATTATATGGCCAAAAACGAGTTATAGATATATGGTGAACATTTTGTGTTTTTTTTAATTAAATCAGTGCCTGATGCAACTTTTTGGGGTTTTTTCCATCGAACGGATTTTGAGGAATGTGTTTCTTTGAATCACCTCATAGAATGCATGAAAAAAAGTTGTTCCAATAAATTTGAGCACTTCAATATTTTCAAGTATGCAAGCTCCTCAATCAAATCTAGCAATTATTTTAGCAGCAATTTTTGTATTTTGTTGTTTATTTTTAACTAAGCATCACTATTCACCATTTAGGCTTTGGGCCCCGAATTCTCTCCAACTCATCTTGTCTTTTAATCTCCAATATCTGTTGTTCCTCCAGACGAAGTCTCTCCATTCTCAAGCGTGCCAACTCTAACTGGTATGGACTGTGTGTGGCTGCAGTTGACCTAGCTAGAAACACAAATTACACACTTAAAACATGATGGAATTCATTGTACAATTTGACATTATGAGAAAAACGTTAAAGGCACACAATCTCATGTAAACAACAACAAATGTCAAATACTTTCAATCATCAAAAACAAGTCAATAATAGAACCGTACACACCCTGGTATAAGCCCATGGGCTTGTAGATTGGGAATGCCAAAAAAGGGGTGGGCTTACACCCGAGTATGATTTTACATGCGTTTTTGTACTAGCACAAAATTGAGATTTTATCAAAACAGGGGGTGGGCTTATACCCGAAGGTGGGCTTATACCCGGGTGTGTACGGTAATTTGTTATACATCTTTAAACAAGAACTTGTTTGTCCACTACAATTCCTTGTGAAAGTTTTTAAACTTCTTAAAAGAAGTCGTATCATCAAGTTGAACTGTTTTAATGGATTTTAAACATTATATAGTTCCTATCAGGTCAACTTGTAACGTACAGCTTTAAGAGCAAAAGCAATCCTACATGAACATGCGCACAGTTATGAAACAGATCTTGAATTGGAATTACCGATATGCGGAGCTTCAGTTGCCATTAAATACATTCCTCTAGTTGGAGAATCTTTCCTTCTTACAGGACTAATGGACCTGGCCCTCAGACCACCACTTTTTGTCCTAGACCTTGAACGAGAACGAGATCGCCTGTGTCCAATCTTCCCATCTGCACGCCATTTTGGAGGAGGGGGCTTTTTCAAATGATCCGGTTTTGGGGTTATGGTTCTTTTTGGGGTTTTTATAGTATCCATAATGTATCGAGCACTAAATGTAGTTGGAAAAAATTCCTTGGCTAATGGGTCAATAGTTGACATGGGGTATCGTTCGATAGCGCTTGGAGTTCTCCTGTC
>JAOXYC010198462.1:0-11804 GCA_028565715.1 Phoronis pallida
CCAGCATCAACATTTAGATCATCATCCAACTGAAATGAAATAATAGACATTGCAAGATACCTGGATATAAAATTAAATTCGTACATCGTTACTTATGAATGTAGAATTATCAATTATTGAAATACATCATTTTTACACAGTTTGATCATTTTCCGCTGCCAATTCATGTTACTACCTTCATTCTTTATCAAAAACACAAAGTTAATAGGTTACAGTTGATCTCAGTTATCTAGACACCATCAAGCTATTTCATAAAGTCACATAGGCCGTCTGTATAGAAATTTCTGGCAGAAGCGAAAATATTTATTCATTCAGATGAGTGTAAGGATGCAATTTGTAACAATTCCTATGCAATTGACCGCATTCAATAGATGATAATTTCACATTCGTAAGTAGCGATGTACTACTTTAATATTTAGGTTTTCAACAATTTTTAATTCCTTTTTAATTTCTACCATCCGGGCAATATCAGAAGTAATGTTGACCAGTCAACTTTTAGTTTTTGTAACTTGCCTCGCAACATCATGTTATAATATAAAGGAGTGATCAGAACATGTTTAAGCCAATAAAATAAAAAAAAGTATCTGTTGTCCTATAATAATGATTGAACACATACCTTAAATGGTAGCCCTCGTCCTCTAGCAACAAAAATACCAGTTATACTTTTGTCATTGCAAATTACAAAGCTGCCAAATGCATTCTTATGCATTTTTTCAAGTCTCTGAAACATTCCTGGAAAAAAAAGTATTTTTTCAGAATACAGTGCCCAATAATTGAAAACTGAACTTTCTGATTCTACACAAAATGCTTTTTGGAGCCAATGTACAGGTCATGAAAATCTATATGGAGTATATATACTAGTACCAAAGACCTTATAATTGATAAGACTGCGTGCATCGATTTTTAGTTCTTATCTAATCAATTGTATGTGTCGATTTTACTAATCTTGGTACTTGACTTAGCAAACAATTGCCATTCCAGCAATATTTCATCAATTATTTCGGAAGTGATTGCACCTCAACGTTGTCCGATCCCACTTTAATTTCTGCTTACGGCTATGAAGTTCCTCAGCGTCCAATAGGTACCGCTAGTAGCACCCCGTCTGCTGTAAGCAAAACTCGCGTGCACGCTTTTTTACATGGCAACATTTTAGAGTTGACAGTCTCTATATTTACGGTCTCTGCTAGTACTAATATTAGGCAACAGTTTCTTCTTGGCAGTTGTTGTACTCAGACAATAGGAAAGCTGAGGACTTCATTCAAGTGACTCTGTTTGCCTATTGTAAATCTGAGAATTATGTCATGAACAGACACTTTATTCCCGATTAATCTCATTTTACCAATCAAAACAGATGTAACAAGTTTAGTAGAGTGTGTCTCCTACCTCCCACTAGGTTGCTGGCCATGAATGGCAATGCAAATTCCTCTGGATACTTGTATTTGCCAAACCAGCATGAACATGTTGTGTCGTCATATTTATCCCAGAAATACTTGAGTGAAACACCAATCTCATTATTTGACCATGTCCTCTTCCATTCATCAAAATCAAATGTGCTGAAAGGAACAAGTTTTTATTAGTCTATCTTGCTAAAACATACAGTTGACTTAAAGGTTACCAAATGAGGTCTGTAAATTGGGATACTTCTATAATGAAGGGGTCATAAAAAACCCCGGTACATTTGGGGGGATATTAATGTGAAATTTTGTTTATCTGAACTGCAATTCATTAATTATTTGTTAATGCATTTGGGACTGAAAAAAGGCGACCACTTTTAGGAGATGATGAGTCAAACAAGTGGCATTAAATAGGTATTAGCTTCATATAAGGGTTTAATACTCACGTTGGTGGAAGGTCAGCAAAAGGGTCTTTTTTTGGCTTGGGGGCCTCTGGTGCCTTATCTTCTACTTTTGGCTCAGGCTGTTTTTTCTACAAAATGAAATTAAATCATGAAACATATGCAATGAAAAAAAAATGTTTAACCTTAAAATTTCACTGTCTGTGTTTTAATTCTTTAAACTTTAAAGAAAAAATGTTCAATGAAATTTGTTTTTTAGAAGATTAGATCAAGAAATGTTTCAGAAGTCTGGTTGGTGCATTATATGGACAATTTTGTTCCTACATTCTGGAAACTTCTCTTCGGAATTTTTAAGGTTTTTTGATTAAAAAATGTGGTCGACCTGTATTTATAAAGCACAAATTTACCACGTTTTTTACCAAAGTTGAAATGGTCAGAAAAGTAGAGACAGTTACAGTCTCTGGAGAGATACAGAACAATCAATATTTGATCTACTTTATGGACACCTGAATTCAGTGACTGGGAAAAAATATTGTCTATGCATGTAACAACTGTAGCTCACTTGTTGGTCTGTGGATAGTATTTGAACTAACTACAGTCGGAAATGAACAGTTGATATTTCTCCAAGTCTTACATGCGAGAGGTGGAAATCCGCAGGCATGCCTTTGAAGGAGAATTGGGTGTTAGGTCTTAAAACAGAGTGGCAGTGCCAGTGTTATTTTTTACTTTCATGATCTTGATTGCCAAAAAAACATGCTGATTCAGTGCACACTGAATCAATGATTCAAGAAAGGGGCAGTTCTTTTCCTGAAAGTCTATAGAATAGGGGACTTGCAAATCAACCATTTTGAACTTTGCATTGTGTGCAATCAAGATTACCAGTGCTAAGATTTGCAAATTGTCTATAAATAAGAGCTTTCAACTATTTTTGTTTGTTTGTTATTGAAGTTAATCTCAAAGCATTAGCAATTTGTGACTGCGATCTATGCATACCGTTTCTTTTTTCTCTGCTTTGGGTTTTTCTTTCTTATCCTTTCCACCTTTGCCAGAAAGCTCAGCATATTTCTTGTCTGAAATAATAATTGACAAATTATTTCACTGGACAACAACAGGATATGATATCATTGCTCTAAGTAAATGGAGAAAACAACTACTGATGAATGTACATTTGAACTTGATAAGAATTTTTGATAATTAACAATTATAGATCACTTGTTGGTCTGTAGAGAGTATTTTAACTAACCACAGTCGGAAATGAACAGTTTATATATCTCCAAGTCTTACACGCTAGAGGTAGATATCCTCAAGTATGCCTTTGAAGGAGATTTCAATTATTATTGGGTCTATGCAGTTAATGAATAGAGCAGTTAAAATAGTCAAGCACAAGTAATTTTCAAGGAATGTGACCCTAAAAATCTTATGTCTTACAGACAGGCCCAATGACATTCATAAAACAACACTAGCATCCCCTCCTCTTTGCCATTCACTATATAATTGCATTTTGGTTACAAGTCAAGCCAGTGTCCCACTTACTATCAAATTGAGCCATCTTTTCACAGAGTTTGAAGTCACCAATGACAGCCTTGAACTGGGGTTGGTTGACAACTGTTGTGAACCATCGGTTTGTGTTTGGGTAACTTTTGCGGAATGCAGGCTCCAACACCTAGACAATTGTAGTGGTTAAAAACGTCACATTGTTAGCATTAATAAACACAACAAATAGTAAATTTTGAAATTAAAATCTACTGAAATATTATATGGCACGGGTTATTATGCACATTGTTCTTCTATCAAAATTTGTGACATTGCGTTTTATTAATTTAATGTGTGGATCATTAGTTGGTCTGTGGATAGTATTTGGAACTAACCACAGTCGGAAATGAACAATTAATATATCTCCAAGTCTTACATGCTAGAGGTAGAAATCCTCAAGCATGCCTTTGAAGGAGATTACACTGCTGGCAATAAAGTCAGTGTGTGCCCGTAAGATTCACCTTCACAGAATAGGCTTCTATTTTCAACTAACATATTCCTAAATTGCTAGTGAAAATGTTCAAACATTCATTTTGGTCTTGCAAATACTTGCACAAAGCACTTGCTGTAGAATGTCTTCTTGTAAAAAATACAAACTATTAGTTCAAACAAATGTAATAAATTGTTGCAAATCAAAACCTACATGTTGATAAGGTAACAACAGATTGCACGCGACGAAAATATCAGCCAAGGTAACACGCTCGCCAACTAAGAAGGTCTTGGTTGCAAGACGTCGGTTAAGGGCATTCAGGGCAGCTTTCAGATCTTCTTTTGCTCTTTCAGTGGACTGGAATTTAAGTTAAGAATTTTAGTTAAATATAAAATTTCAATCAATGATCGTGACATTTTAAGTTCTTGTCCTTTTAACATTTCACAACTTATCCAGTTATAACTATATCACTTATCTAATCAAACAGCCGGTGTTTGGCCGCTCTTAATACAGAACCATCCACAGATGTTGCCAGAATATTCACTAAAAAAAATTTGTGTGAAGAATTTTTTTTTAAATTTCAGCTTCAAGCATAGTAGTGGTCTTCAATTAAGGAATCTCACAAGAATTTCCAACCAACGTCTTTGTTGTACATTATATAATAAGTATGAGTACCTGTTTGTTAAACTGCATTATACCAAGACATGGGAAGACCCATGAACAGGCTGCAGGTAGTATCTCGCTGTCAGCAAAACTAATCCACTGTAAGATCTGAGCAGCATCACCAGCTGTTGAACCTCTTAGTTGGTCATTGGCAACTGAAATACAAGACAACAAGGGTAATTCTCTGTTAGATCTGAGCAGCATTGTAAACAATGCCCAACCCCAATAATTTTCACCTTTGTTTTCAAAATATCATTAACTACTCTCTGAATTTGTAAGGATTGTAGTAATATTTTCACCAAACTGACAAATATTGTAAATAAGGCGTCAAAGTTCCTACTTTTGCGATTTTAATTTTAATAACTGATGTCATTTTTAGATAAAACTTAATAAATTGATGATCACACATGTAGTCATCTACGAATGACATCATTAGCCAAAAGGTGGCGTTACTTATTGGTATCACCCAGTCAGATTTACGGAAGGAAGAGATTAATGTTACACTACTGAATTAAACTAGTTGCTACTGCTAGAAGGCCGATGTGAAGACCTATCACAAGTTTAATTAATTCATATGTTCATCCTCTCCTGAATCCTATTAGATAAAAATTCACTTACTGGGTGAGACAAAGTTGAGCTTTTCAGTGCTACACCCGTCTTACAAGACAATGACTCAACTTTATCTCACCCAGTCCGTTAATTTTTCACCATCACGAGTAGTCTTTATTGTTTATATTCATCATTCATACTAACCGTAGTGTGCAATGGCATTGCTTTCAAAGACACAGTCACCATTCTTGGCTTCGTAGGCTGGAACCTATAAATAACAGACAGAACATTTTTAGTGATATTTCTTCACTGAATTTCCTCAACACTTAGAAATTTATGAAAGGTCTTTCAGTCCACATCAGCACTTTGATTGTTGGCAATTTCAAGGTCAAGGTTCATGTGCCGCCCTGTGTATTGATAAGTAGACCTTTTGTCATAATGAACGAACATTGCCATCACATCAATTCACATGATTAAGTTTGCCCATTCAAGAACGACAAGTCAGTCTCAATTTGGATAGTGATGTGACTACACACTAGGGTGCATATTATCAAAGTCAGTCACACCTTTACAAAACTGGAAATCCTGTCAATGACAAATGTTCTGATAACTCACTGACTGTTAACGAATTCCAAAACTTACTAAGTTACTTCCTACTCTTTCCTAGTTCTTACTGTACCAACTTACTTTTCCTAGAGGAAACTTCTGAAGAAAAGAATCCGACTTGTTAGTCTCCCCAAGAACAAACTGGGGAGGTTCGGAAACAACTGTCACATCAGTCCCGCTGTATTGGGCTGCCACCAAAGCCTTGTAGGCACGGAAGTTGTTGGGATATGTATACAGTTTCTGAAAGAAAAAAGTAGACATTAAAAATGTTTGGATATCCACTTTTCTGAGAGAAAAATCGGAAATGATCAATATGTGAGATCATTCAAAAAAAATGTTACGTATTAAGAACATTAAAATTATTTTCTAAATAGTGATGTCTCAGATATAACTCGATTTAACTACGGTTTATCGCCACATAATACTCACCCCAGCCATTTCGCCGGTAAAAGGAAGTTGCCCGTGTTTCATCAAAAATCCACCGGAAGTGCACAGAAATCCATATTCGGAGTCGTGAGTTGCCCGGATGACAGAAGATCAGCTTAGAAACGTAGTCATTAGGAAGCTCAAAAAATGGTATGTAAAGCGAACGTGGTTTATCAAACGAAAGTTATGTGAGGAATATTTCATTGACAGAACTTCGGTGCACATAGCCATCCACATTTTTTCAAACAAACCGCGGAATTAGCATACAATGAGACCCCATTGAATTGCATTGAATGAACGCGATTTTGTCCCCACTGTTTTGCAAGTGCAAGTCACTATTCACACTCACAGTCATGTTCAAGTGCAGCTCATCATTCAACAACCTAACTTTTTTAATAAAATGGTTATTGTGCAGTATCCGACACCTCTCGTGATTCCCGTCATTCAGTCAATGAGATGCATTGACTGAATAATGTGAATTCGCAAGATTTGTTGGTGAGGTGTTGGATTCTGCACAATTAGCCTACCAGTACCAATAAAATTCGGTTTGACAACAATTCTTCAGCATCAATTTGATATTGGGAATAACTGTGTAATTATAAAGCATCCCCTTTCTGTTTGAAGAACTAAAATATGCGAGAGAAGAGGTAGGTACACCATGAGGGGACCGCTATATTCGACTTGTACTAGAGAGTAAAGCCAGGGGAAAGTCCAGGCCTTGGTAACAACAAGGACACAGGCCACAAACCGGGCACACAGGTCTCAAAATTGGTCAATGGACCTAAATAAAAATTTGACACACGGACGCAAAATACGGGGTACACACACCCAAAATATACTGAGTACACGGACATAGAACCGGGCCCACGGACAATCCGGTAACTCTGTCCGTGTGCCTGGTTTTTTGTCCGTGTACCTGGTATTTTGGGTCCGTGTGCCTAGTATTAAGGTCCTTTGCCCAAGTTTGAGCACTTTGATACCCGTGAGACCGGTTTTGTGGCCTGGTGCTTGTTGTTACCAAGGCCTGAAGTCGGTGCTTAAGACTGCAGCTTGACTAGCGAGTTTTATCTGTTCTTAGGAAACTGAAAATAAATCTTCTATGGAGATGTCAAGGAGTAGTATCAAGTATCAAGGAGGAAGGTGCTGCATCTGATTTTTTTATATGCCTGGTCAAATGAAAAATCTCACAAATTAGCACATTCCCAATAAATCCACTTAGATTGAAAATTCACTTTCTGTCATCTATTTCAAGGTTCACCAAATTAATATATTATATTCCTAGTCTTATTACATCTGGAAGCACTGCTACTTAATAGAGAAAAAAATGTGGTCAATTTTAAGAGCATTATTGTACCACCTTCTGACAGTCACCGAACGTAATCAAGGAAATCTAGAAATTAAGAGTCCGTGATTTCAGGGAAGTAAACGCGAGTCTTCCAGGTCACCCCTTCGGAACACCCCAGTTAATGTGCTGAAGGGCTTTGTAGAATTGTTTTATAATGTGACTTAATTATCATTTGGTATGTTTCAGGGTAACGACTCATCACTCCCAATGGAGCTTGTCTCCACATGTAAGTATCCAATTTATTTGTTCTTTTCATTGTCAATGGTGTTAAAAGCTGCCCCAACCCTTCTTTTGTTTTTTAGTCAATTTTGTTTGCGACAATTGGAACCACTAATTAATTTGGGTCTCCTTTAGTTTGAACTTCAATAGCCAGTGCGGTCATGTTATCATTTTACCATGTTCAGTTAAAGTTATACATCGCTACTTACGAATGTGAAATTATCAAATATTGAATGAGGCCAATTGCATTTGAATTTTTGTTACAAATTTTATCCTTACATTCAACTGAATGAATAACTACCCTTCGCTTCTTCCTGAAATCTCTATGTATACAGGCGGCCTAAGTGACTTGATGAAATATCTACAAGATAACTGAGATCAACTGTAACATATTAATTTTGTGTTTTTGATAAAGAATGAAGGTAGTAACAAGAATTGGCAACAAAAAATTATCAAACTGTAGAAGAAACGGCTGAAAGTCGTATTTCAATCATTTATAATTCTACGATCGTAAGTAGCAGTGTTTGCGTTTAAATTGCTCTCTTTGATATTTATTTTTTAAAGAAATGAAAATCTGGTTTGCAGAAAACTCAGCTGATAAGACATTGTCACTATTATCAAATTATTACAGATTCACATTTTTGAAATATCATGCTGGTGTTCTAGATACTCTGAAATGCGGCACTTTGTGAGATTTTACAAGTTCAGATGGCGGGATTTATATTTTTGTTTAAAATCCACCAAAAGGGTAAAACAAATTGATATCACAACTTTCAATTAACCCATGCAAAGTCACCTCTCATTGAACTAGATATTAGAGCAAATAGGTTGTAGTAAAGACATTTTCTGCCAAAATTTCACCGAACAGTTTCAAACAATTGGTAGTATACACTAACCTTGCGTCAAAAAAGTGATTCCAGTATATTTAGTGAAACACAGAAATATCTGATAATTAATCAACATTTTAAATTGCTTGATGGCTTTAAACAAACATTATTATGGTGAATAAATGTATTCTGTGTTATCACCGCCATGTGTATTATGACATTAGTTATTTCAAACAGAACATTACAGTTACATAGGCCTAGTTTACAGTTAATAAAAATGGAAAGGAAGCATAATATTTTTTATGATAAATCTACAAGGTTTCTCCCATCTTATTGATAATTCCTCCATAGAATAAATCCTTCAGAGTTGTGGTGATTTAAACTGCTTGTCCATACACACAGAACTGTACACAAACACCTCAGCTGAACCTGGTGCCAGTATATTATGCCAGTTAGTCATGTGTTACCACTAGAAATTAATGTCCACTTGTTCTCTACATTACATCAAAATGCTTTATATTGATTTTTATTCCCTGGATTCCACAATGCCAACGTAACCTCATAATCATACACAGGATTTATTAAATAACTAGCAGCTATTTGAAGAATGATTTAATACCATGCTTATGTTATTTTAAGAAGTATTTGAACTGATGTGTGATTGTATAATGTCTTTGGGTCCACTTCTTTGTTTATACAGAACGTCTCTTTTAGAATGCAAAACATTGAGATTTCAATATTATAAGTCAATGTTTTAATCTTTAGATGAACACTATTTAATTATCAACTTTTCATTCTGTATCTTGGGTAAGGAATCAATTAGCTATAAAGTAGACTTTTTAATGAAATATATGTCTTTGCACTTCCCAAAGTAGCAGGTGCATGGTACTTCTTGATATATTGATATCTTGACTTTGGCTTTTTATTATGTGGATTGCAGACTAGATACTAAACTAAAGTGACCATCTTCAATTTCTGTATGCTAGAAAAACTTGTTAAATATTGATTAGCAAAATGTCTGCCTTCAGGTAAATCAACTGCAATTGCATAAGTAGAATGACGTAAGTATTTATGTAAAGTAACCTACTTTTCAATAACATTGATTGTGCCTGATTCATTCATAAAAGTTGACAATTTTCATCCTTAATAGTCTGCTGAAAACCAATATTGCAGTAATTGCCTTCCGTAGCTTGTTTCCTTCTGGTAAAAACAAGTTACGCTGCAACCAGATAAAAATTCAATTCATAACAAAAAAAGAAACACAATCAATATGTATGATCAAAAGTTTATAATTTTAATGGTATGTAATACCGCATCCCCGATATAGCTCTATCGGAGCTCTCTAGTCAGCGGAGGTAAATAACGCTATCGCTGTTGAAGGGCAGTGTTGAGCCGACGGCCAAGCAGGCCCGCTGTATGGGCGAAAAAACACACATAATTTCTTACATTGTAAAGTCCCAGAGTTGAAAAATTATCTACAGAAGCGAGGATTGAGTGTTAGCCAATACAGGAAGGATCAGTAAGTGCGATTAGCCGAAGTTTCCTTTGAGATTGAGTTGCCAATTTAAGCCGTCCCAGACATTACCCCATCCATCCACGGATACTTTTCAAAATTATCAAATTTCCGTGTATCTGCGGTACACCGTACTGCACAGCAATGATATTTAGACGGTATTGAAACTTCCGACTTTAAACATAAAACACAATAATTAGTAAAGGACTCGGCTACACGTTTATCACCAGGCGATCACTTGTACAAAGGAGAAAGTTGCTCAACGGATGTGTTGCATTCTGGGTAATAAGCGCGATATTTCAAAGGTGGCGTTGTAATGCGGGAATGGGCTATTGGTATGGTAATTCTAAAAGTCGTGTCACTTGCATTAATTTGTGGTGGTGAATAACTCACTCGTAAGCATGTATAGGTTCATATGAGACCATTCAAACTGTTTAGAACTCTCAAACAGACACCAATTTTTTTTTTAAATCGGAACCGGAAATTCATATCCAAGTACTCCACAACATTTTCCAGTGCATTGAGTTGGCTGTTTGTAGACATTTGCCATCTTAATTCAAGAGATAACTATCCTGAGAATACACAAATTAAAATGTTATTTCGTTCTCTATTCAAATCACCAAACACACTTATATTTTACAGCACAATTTGTCATGATAATTACTGGCGATAATCAGCTTAACCAAGCGCCTGTTGACAAGTCTGTAATGCACCATAATCTCTTAGTGGAAGTAAAAAATCAGAAATCATTGATTATTTTCAACAGCACTAGCCACAGCTTGTCTCCGAGTATGTGTGTCTGATGTCATGTCTGAAGTGACTGGGTGTGGAAAACAAAATGTCTTGCATGTAAAAAGAATATAGAACTGACAGTATTCACGTTGTACCTGAAAAGTCCTTGGTAAACAGTCACTTGAGATGGCTTTTATCTGTTCAAGTGTTATGAATGATTTTCAATGAATTTAATACTATGTGAATTTTTTTCTGATACATCAAACATAAGAATGGCCTCCAGAAATATTTATCACTACATATTCATTGAAGTTGTAAAGAAATGAGAAAAAAAATCCACTAAACTGTGACAGGTGTTTTTTGGAAACAAGAAACAATTTTCTCCAAATTAACATTAATTTAGAATATCATAGTAATTTGTTTTCAAGATTTGCACAAATACGACCATTTGAGGAATTCAACTTTGATGGACTGTGTTTGTGCCAGTTCCGGATACTAAGTTCATCCCCCATGAGATGATTAATGGGAAAATAATGCAAGAGATTAAATGTTGTTTCATTGATTAGACACAGCATGCTATAACCATTTAAACTCCTGGAAATATTAATTTATATGGTGACCTTGTTATGGAAGGTTTTGATCAATTATAAATGATGAGTCGGTTTTTAATACAAAACTAGGACCACCAATATACCTCATTACCTTTGTTTGCTCATGCTTCAAGAAATTGGTATCCAAGCATTAACCTGTTTACTGTACATTTCATCACAAATTTGTTTACTTGGACATTGAAAATAAACCTTTATGCAAAAAAAAAACAAACAAAATGTTAAAGATACTGTCTCCTCGTTGGTGAGGATCTGGGGTCAAAATTTAAATCAACTCAGAAATGTTGTGTTTGAGTCTTTTGAAGAATTTAATAAACCTGCATTTTAGTCAAAAAAAATCTGTAAAGGGGTAAATTTGAGATCTTTGTATCCAAAAAAACCTTGTCTGACAAGGTTTTCGAAATTTACACCTTTTTAGGATAAAAAGCTCATATTTACCCCTTTATCGATTTTTTTGAATTTTTTTACTAAAATGTAGGTCAATTATATTCATCAAAGGACTCGTACACACAATTTCTAGTTGATTTGAATTTTGACCCCAGATCCTCACCAACGAGG
>JAOXYC010198573.1:0-11800 GCA_028565715.1 Phoronis pallida
AATCAGCGTTGAGTATTCTTGTCGGCTCGATAGCAATAAGAGGCTTATTTAGCCGACATGGCGGGGCAATAGACACTACCGAAATCTAACGGTCAATTTTCAAAAAAGATATACTCATATAATCATGAGATAAATATGCAGTGATTCATGTAGAATTTACTTCCAAGGTAAGGCCCGTTTTTTCCACAGACACCAAAACGTTGCTAAAATACCACGGAGAAGCTCACACTTACCCTACAGTACTACACAATGACATTGAATGACAACATTGCAACAATTTTACATTTTTACAACCAAGTCTACGGCTCTGCACTCCCACTGTGTCGACAAAAGGACAAGCAAGTTCAATCTCAACATACCCGACATTGTACTTTGCCTTGTTTAAATCTTTTTTGAAATCTAAGTCATTGTTTTAAAGTCATGAAAATGCTGAAGTTTATCTGTTTTTGTTCGCGTTCATTCAAAGCAGACATCGGAAGTGAGTGGCAGGAAGTGCGCAGTTGGATATCTGCGCACAATATCTCGCATTGGCATTTGGAACACAAGCGACTATACTGATTGCCGTAGGCCTACTTGCATGTAGGTAGACTCTAATACAGCCCCTTCGACTCAGGTCGAGGTTTCAACGACCGGCTGAGTTCAGTCTAGTATGTAGGCTGAATGTACGTTTTAAACAAAATGAAATTTTATTTCCAAAAAAAAAATGATGCTTTTTTTAAGTCACTAAAATATGAAAGCCTAAAATTTATTGAAAATTTCGAAGAGTAATTTTCAGTGAAAAACTTTCGATAAAGACGCGTACCGTGACCGCCGTGTATCTTATCCTCAGATTTTCTCCCGCAAAAAACTCCTCTACGAAATTTCAAGTTATTGACTATAGTAGTGTTGTCCCCTTATAATTCATGATCAAATTTCTTTAGCAGCGAATAACAATAATGGTTCAGTTGACTCATATAATAGCAAAAACGCCCTGCTAAACGGAGCCCTGCCTCCACACTGCACTAGGGGTCAAATTAAAATATTCCATTTTAAAACTTATAAACACTAAGCGACTAGCACGTAGAAGATCAAGGTGGACGCTTGTTTTTCCAAGATTTTCGAATTTTTGTCAAACGCTTTTGTTCAACATTTCGAAATCTTTAGGTCGAATGATGACTTGACTGAGGCAAGTCACAGTGTAGCCTACACCCACCCATAAAAGGGAAATCATTCAAATCAAATAGTACACAACGCAATTTTTTATACTAGGCCCGTTTTAAAATATTTTATTTCGAAGTATCGCTAAGTCAGGCCGTCAGGCGCCGGTGCCATGTTGAGTTATCATTGACTTTTGAAATAACACGTTTCATCTATTTCTCAAGTTTTACTGACAAAAAGATGGTCCTAGAATTTGTCAATAATTTTGTTCAATTCGCCGTCAGTCCCCGAGATTTTCTCCCCCCCCCCCATTCATTTTTCGAATCACGGTATCACATCTACCTCTTTCAAAAACTGACTCAATTCACAGTTCTTCAATGATTTCATCATTGCTTAGACCGAAAGCCAGTGTTTCTTCTCGGATGAGATTTCTAAATAGTGTTTTAATAAAAAAATCGTTAAATATACGACGGTGCTTTGAATTTTTTGGATGACATTTAAAAAATCATAGAACGAGCCTTTGGCGAGTCGATTTTCAAAATCGAATCCAATAAAAGGTTTATTACTTCCCAATAATTTGGGAATCATTTTATCACATAACATCGCCAATTTGAGAAAAATGTGGAGTTTTGAGAACTCGATTAACGCAAGTGTGAACCATGGTTGCGATTTAGGTTACTCAGGCATATGGCACTTTTTGAACTTGATTTCTCCGCAATGAGTGGTCGAATCTTCATGAAAATTTAAAGATATACCTTTTAGCCTAAGTAGGAGAGAAACGGGTCTCAGATTTTTGATTTATTCCTCCATTGCTGAGATATAAAGCTTCAACAATGAAGACTTTCATAAAAAACAAAATTTTAGCTTTAAAATTCAACATTTTCAAAACTAAAAAAAATTTGCAAAATTTTGAGACCCGTTTCCCTTCAATACACAAAATAGACTATTGTATTGAAATAAAAACCATGCCCGTATAGTATTTATTGTTCTTGAAATCCTTGTTAAAAAATAAATAAATTTTTTTATTAAAAAAAATTGGTCATGTGAATAAAAATCAATTTTTTAATTTTAAAGATAACCATTAGATTCAAAATGAATGTATTCACCTTTCAAAATATATATACTTTTGTGGGCACAAAATCAACAGTATTTTTTGTATTTCATGAAAACTGACCCCCAGTCACTAAGGTTCACACTTACGCTAAGACAATGTAATAACGCTTCGATGTTACTAAATTAGTTTTACTACATCGAATAGAAGGGTAGTTATGTGATAAATATATATCAATTATAAGGTTTTTGGTGTTATCACTAAAAGGAACTGTATACTATTGTATGTGGGGATCGAGCGAGTTATTCTGTAGTACGATAGAACATGAATGACGAAGTTCAAAACAGACACTTTCTATCAAAACAGGGTTGTAAAATTCTCAATCACATTCCCGATATTTTGAAATGACTGTTAAATCTTTCTTCGTGAAAGAAAATGTTTGCTTCAATTTGTGTGAATGGTCAGTTATATCTATTACACAGCTCGGTTTATTTCCACCTTGTAAATAAGTTCCTGTACCATTGATTATCGATAGTATGTTACGTAATCGCATTAGTTTACTCGGGTAAACGGTTCAAGCCTACCAGAGATTCCCTCTCACGAATTTTGAATCCATCTCACGAACCACTCATAATTGGGTTTTCTCTCTCACGAACCACCAAAGCTCTGTACTGTACCGAAGCCCTTTGTTGTCTCTGGTGGTTCGTGGCAAGGAATTTCTTAGCGTGAGAGGGAATAATTGTTTGTGACCCAGAATATACTCAACATGAAATAAACAGATTTAGGATCACTGAAAAAATATGAATGGAATTCCTATAGTTGAATAGATGAAACAGACAATACAAGAAATCATTTAGTTTGTTATTTTTATTTAAGATCTCGTTCTCTTTTGATGTCATAACAGCAAAACAGCATAATAGTAACTGAATACATTGTTGTTATATTGTTATTATTATTATAAATAATTATAATAACAATAATAACAACATTATGATAATATAACAGGGTATTATTATTCTACACAATTCAGCTACTTGAAAATAATTGTCATCCTTTATTCAAAATTACTGAATACCCAAATTTTGGAAACTATATTTAATCCACAGTTTATTAACAATGTTAGATGGGTAAGTTTAGAATCCTTTTCAACTATAACACTTTTCATAAGAATAACTAAACAGACAAGTAAAATTTTAACCAGTGAATACAAAAAAAACATGGAAACAAAATGTGTTATACTTTTCGCATTTTAATTACAATGACATGAAAAGTATTTTTACTTTTAAAGGCAAATGATTTTCACTAACTTTTACAATGTTTTTGATTTTTCAGTTCAAATTTTAAGAACCTTTTCGACCACAATTATTAAACATTATGGCTTGGCAACCTTTTTAAAAGAAACAGTCTATAGAAAGAAGGACAATTCATTAAAAAAATAAAGATAAACGAAAAGGTTCAAGTGATATCAAAAAATCAAAAATCCGAAAGTCGCCTTTTAAAGTTGCACCTTAAAATATCTGACCCTGTTAAAAACCATCTATTTTTGAGTAAGAGTGACAATGTTTTATCGGTTTGAGGATTTTTCTCATGATAAAGAAATGTGTGTTACCCCTTTAACCACTCTCATCAGTCACCATTGATGACTTTTGTAACTTTATCTCAATACCTTTCACATATCACCCTTAGGCCCCTACTGAGGGTGTTTACACCTTACTTGTGGCATGCCTACAGGGTACACAATACACAAGCCCATGTGAAAATCATTCAGGTACTACTCTCAAAACCACAGACTTTAAACATTCTCATGATGCAATTGTACAATGCAGAATTCTTCAAATAAATTGGGGTATATGGTTTACCCTATATCACAGCTTACTAAAGCTAATTGGCCTAATATTTCATTTCAAGCAGCCAAGACTTGTACAGTATCTCTATATATATAAATCGCAATACATGATTAAGTACAGTGTGATTGTCTTAGGGCCAACCATAGATATGGTTCAGGTATGGAATGCCAACAGGTTCAGAATATATAGACGGAATCTTCAGTTATCACCATTAAAAGTCGAAAGAAAAATATATATGTTTGGATGATGTCAAATTATGTAGGATCTTTCTCTGACACACAAAATGAAATTCAATTATTAGATTTTTTGAACAAGTTGGAAATTCTGACAAATCTGAATTTGTCACTATTCTTTTTAAAACAACTAGATAATCCATACAATAATTTTGTCAACTGTTATTATTTTGATATGATGGTCTAGTGTACTGTATACACATTCTGAACCTAATGGCATTCCATATCCCAACCACACTAGCTCGATATAGCATGTTAGTGACTACAAATCCAACTACACAATAAATGTACAAGTAGAATATATCACAATTATGTACAATAAACTGTTAAAGGAAAGATATATACTATTTACACTAACATAGCTACCACCCCACCGTTAAGAGGTTAAGTCAGGAAGAAACAGTTGTCATTGTCGACAAAATATACAAAATATTTATACAAAAATTTAACTTATCAACTCTCGTTAGCAAACGTGAAACAACGTTAAGGCCAAATCTTACAAACTTCGCCAAGATTACCTTTTGACAGAATTATATCTGAACTGGAGAAGTGCTATGAAGGCTATGTTAATCTACCATATTATAAACCCAGAGCAAAACAGAATATCACAAAACTATGCAGGTCTATATTTTACTCAGGGGTGTGCTGCATATTATCAGACATCAATCAAGACGGCATGTATCACTGCGGCGTCAGGGGTATCACATCCTAGAGCTTTCATAAGCATTCAGTAGATGGCGCGCATTGACTTTACTTCAATCCGTTTGACCCAGACCGCAAATTTCCACTAATGCGCCACCAAGTGTCGCTTGGAATAACTACTACTACCGCGGCCAAAGGTGATCTTTCGATTTATTACGAATTAACTAATTTAACGATCAACGATTGTAATGAAACTTTCTGATTGAGTAAAAAAGCCCTCGAACTCTAATTTGATGCTAAAAAACTAGCGCTGCAGGCACAGTGACACATGCCATCTTGATCCATGTCTGATATCATGTAGACATTTTACTCTGGTCAATTAGTTTGTCAAATAAAACAATAAAATAAAAATAACAAAATTAATACAGTTTGTAAGCTTCAAATTATGACAGAATATTTGCACAAGTTCGGAGGGTGAGTATATCTATTTGTTCAACATAGGTGTTTTCACTAAGATGACTAAAGTCAGGTTACTAGACTTTTAAATTTAATAATCGGAGAAATTCACACACATTGCGACTTTTCAGAAATTGCATTAGATCGTGCTCTTTGATCAACAAGAACATTTTGATAATACGCACAATCTAACCTGGTAAGCAAAGCCAATTCAAAATAGCAAGTAAGTAATCAATTATCTCACACATCAATCAAAAACAATTTGACTGCTAATATTACTGACAATTTGACTTCCACGAAAAATATGTTCTCATCCTTAGATAAAATGAGTTGTCCAATTTCCATACCATCATTGTGTTAGTACAAGCTGCCTTGCATTTTCTACTGATAACAGGTGGAATTTTTTAAATCAGGCCCGGTAACCTGTATATTGAATCATTTTTTCAGTGGCTGTTGAAGATACAGGATTAGATCTTTACAACTCAAGTCCAACAGTGATTGTTGTCAACATTTGACGACAGAATAAATGACTTCTTTTGTACTAACACAGCATGGTGTGAACATCAACAGGCTCAGTGGTATAACTTTCTTAACAAAGACAGATTTTTTTAAAGATACATAAGCCATACTCATGACCAAAAAGTCATGAAAATAATTTTTTTTCTTAAAGATGCATAAGCCTTATTCATGACCAAAAAAGTCAGAAAAATAATTTGCAGTGAAACTTGCATATTTAGAACTGCATGCACCATACTTGGAATATCCCATAATTTCTGGCTTCACAAGTTTTATTTGAATGCGTTGCTTGACAATAATTTGTGGAGCCAGAAATTATGGGATATTCCAAGTATGGTGTATAAAGTTCTAAAAATGCAAGCTTCACTGCAATTTATTTTCATGACTTTTTTGGTCATGAATACGGCTTATGCACCTTTAAGTCACATTTGACAGGAAATTTCATCAATTGGACCTAAAAGCTGCATTAGGTTTTATTTATAAAGCAATGAAAGAAGCACTTCGAGTGATATTTTCTTCACATTTAACAAATGTGCAAACGTAAACCGAACATTATATTTAACCATAAATTCATGCTCAAGTAATTCACAAAGTAATCTCATAAAAATAGTAATCTTCTGTATTTACAAAATCAAGACAAAATTTGCCTTTCGTCAATCATAACATGCTAAACATTGAAGATGTTTCATCTCCAGATCACAAGAAACTATGTGAAAAAGATGTTCATCTCCAGATCACAAGAAACTATGTGAATGGGGAAACATCACTCATTTGTGTTTTCCACTAAAAATTGAAAATCTAAACCAGGAATGAAGTAATAGCCAGACTGGGAGAGCCCATTAAAGGAACATCTTTTAGTTTTATTGAATAACACTATTCCAGATATTCAGAAATTTTTAAGGATTTCTGCAGCAAATATTCAAAATGCCATCGTAGTTACGGCAGTAAAAGTTTTCAATTGACCAAATGTAATAAAAATTGTTTGCAAATATACACATTCTGTTTATTCATACAATTGTAATTGAATTTCTATTTATGATAAAAAAATGTCAACAGTTAAAATGGGGCCCTAAATTGAGGTTGTTCTAATCAGATATCCCAGACCCTGTACCACTCCACAGTACTTGGCTATTTTTCAGACCAAGCTCAAATTTTCAATAAACAGGCAAGCTAAGTGAAGTTTAGGAAGACATTAATTAATCGCACCATTAAGTCTTAACAATGTTTAGCAACTTAATTCAATACTATATAGGTAGTAAGGCAGCACAAATTACACAAATAATTGTATGTTTTAATTTTTTGAAATTTAGAACTGATTGATAATCAGCATACTAACACCTATAACATATTTCACTAATAAATGGGGTCAAAGGTAATGAAAAATGGCTAGCGCCACCTATGAATGAATGAACTGTTGCTCCTGGTGACACCTGTTAGAAGAAGCTGAAACTGTTCTCTTGTAAGTTCAAGGACTTGTATTGTGAGCTGCGTGATGAGCGTATTAGTTGCTTGAATGTGTTAGACATAGCCGTTAGGTAGCCGTTCATCTCTGCAATGAATTAATCGAGTCACTTGGTTAGTTTTGCATTGAACCATTTTTCATGAACATGTATATCTAAAAGTTATATACTTTAAACATGGTACAAGGTATGTTGTCGTTAGAGAGTTTGTGGAACTCGGCATGAAAGTGAATATGTAAGATCCAATGCACACAACTTTTTGTGCAGATTGTTACTTATAAACAAAAATTTGGTCTTACTTATTCTCGTCCATGGTTGCGTTGAGTTGCGCAAACTCTCTATTAACTCAATGTACACACAGGGAAAAGAGAAAAACCACAGACTGAATTACTTTGCACATTCCAGTATTGCTTATATATTAGCATGAAAGTTATTATTCATCCAGTTGAGTTGAAGATATGATATACATTTGAGTCAAATACTGGAATTTTACGGACGCAACATAACTCAGTTAAGGTAAAATTTCAGTATTCAATTGACTCAAATGTATATCATATCTTCCACTCAACTGGATGAATAATAACTTTCATGCTAATATCAAGAACAATTACGGACGTGAAGTCTTAAAAGTAATACGCAAGCATGAAAAATACAGCGCGAAAGATTGCTAATTATTGGAAATACGGACGCAATGTAACTCAGTTAAGGTAAAATTCCAGTATTTGACTCAAATGTATATCATATCTATTGCTTATATACTTTAAACAACACTTTAATTTGAAGTTCTTAGATTGGCAAACGTTATCCATAATAACTACTGTATCAACCAGGCAAGTAGCTTTCAGTAGAGCCAGGGCCACACTCACTTTGGTGATTTATTGTACATTTCAGTGGGGATGAGCTTCTTTTCAGAGGTTTTCTCTCTCGATTCTCGTCGCTTTGTTTCGCTACGTAAACTACTGCTACTGCCGCCATGCTGGTGTTTTGAGCGAGGGGTTTTTGATGCTGTATCAGACTCTGAAGATGACCGATGAACGACACTCGAGGAGGATTTGCTTTTCTTTGTTCCATGCTGCGAGAAAAAGATTCAGATTAATCTTCAAATACATATAGAAATCCAGACCCGAAAACATCAACATTTTAATGTGAACTAAGAAGATTGACCAATTAAATACAAGCTGTGTATGGCATACATTAAGGACTAATTGGTGTCAAGATTACAGCAGTTTTTGGTTAAAGGTTTCTGTACTTTATAGATAATATTAAGTAATTTTAAATTTCATAATATTAAGTCATTTCACTGTCGAAGTAAAAGTATAATTTCATTTGAAAGCTCACTGCCTCGTCCCATGTCGAAGACATATTGGATTGTTAGTATAACATCATCTTTGGAAGACAACATCACTTTTACAAACCAATCACACAAGCATTTCTATCAAAATAATGAATATTTGATTATTATTATTTTTAAAGAGGTAAAAAAAGCTTTGATCAGTACTGTGACCATCACTAACAAACCTTCCTCTTGATTACACATGCTACGTCTTGAATAGGTACGAAGACACCATAATCTTTACTGCATGTGAAGTATTTTTTACCATTAAAATTTCCGTCGTGGCGACCAACTGAAAGGAAAGTGTTTCATGCATTATTCTTACTGCTATTCACAACCAATGAGATTGTTCCTCATTACAGCCGCAGCATTTAAGGGAATATTCGTAACAGAAATACAAAACACAATTTGTCAGAATGAATTGTAATTTATCCATGTGTTACATGATCAAAAAAACAAAATCCATTCACAATTTTCTCATGTTGAACATAAATAGCAATAATGTCATAAACAGGAACACATTCAAGCGGTTGAAGCAAACTGCCTCATTGGTATGTATCAGTTTTCTTCCATCAAGTAAAGTTATTTTTCAGAGTTTCAACAGATTACTAAAACCCTATCCCCTAAAAATTATAAATGAACTCACCTGGAGCATCCAGTTCAAGTCCCACAAACACCATACTGGGTGTGCCTATTTTATCAAGGTGACCGATATAACGAATATGCCCTGTTTTGTCTCCCTTGACAACTACATAGTCATCAAGCTGAATTTGCAACTTGCCACTGAAATTGGGAATATTAGAAATATGTTATCTAATATTGTTCAATTGTGAACGATAATCCAACAAAATAGTAAATCCTTTACACAAGATTTGAGTGGAAGAAGCCATTGAAACAAATTCATAAAAAAACTTTAATGTAGATTACAAATAATCAAGACACTAACAACTTTTAAAACATCATGAAATCTTAGATAATAACAACATTTTAGCTGTCTGTTTCTTCAATAGAAAAGTGTTCAGTTATATAATTTTACCATCTTTTCAACTTTCACTTACTTAACAGTGACCCTTGTGACCTCCCGACCCGTCTTTAGCCTTGGGCCCTCTGTGGACTCACAGAGTGTACATTTACAGCCAGGCATCGCCGTGGGTAAGGCTATCTGACCACCGTGTGTCCGCCGGATCGGTTTAGACTTGACAGGGCTGAGAGAACAGAAATCATTCAAATTTATATATTTGATAAAAATCTTTAGTAACTGGCACAAAATGTGCACTATCTACTGTGTTTCATATTATTATATTTCCTAAATGATTATTTTAAAGACTGTCAAAATTAATCTATTCTTTATTTACAACATACAAATTAATATCATCATTTAGATAACAAAAAAGTCAAACTCACTCATCTAATAATAACTGACATGAAAAGGGGAATAATTTGATACTGGCAATCCAATGTTCTGTGGTTCAGAAAAAGATTATCAAATATCTTGAGTTCGGAAGTTGGATCTCATTACACTTTTTTAACCAAGTATACTCATTTCAGATGGATTTCTAACCAAGTATAATCATTTCAGATGGATTTTTAACCAAGTATAATCTTTTCAGATGGATTTTTAACCAAGTATAATCATTTCAGATGGATTTTTAACCAATTATAATCATTTCAGATGGATTTCTAACCAAGTATAATCATTTCAGATGGATTTTTAACCAATTATAATCATTTCAGATGGATTTCTAACCAAGTATAATCATTTCAGATGGATTTTTAACCAAGTATAATCTTTTCAGATGGATTTTTAACCAAGTATAATCATTTCAGATGGATTTTTAACCAAGTATAATCATTTCAGATGGATTTTTAACCAAGTATCATCATTTCAGATGGATTTCACTTATACCTATTGCCTGGTGAGGAAGACTGGTTATGTCTTGTGGGTTTTTCTCGCACAAATGGAAGACTTGTGGTGCTGGTCTCGGAGACGTCCGAGTCTGTTCCCGCCTGACCATTGCTGAGCGGCGTCGATGTCTCGTTCTCAATGTGAAAGTTGTTTGAATACTGTCCGGTATACTGCCGTGCTAAACTTATCATCTGTAATTATAACGAAAGTAAAGCGGCTTTAATGAGAATCTGGCAACTATGATGTTTATCTGAGACCATATTAATATTTATTCAAAGACATTAGAGCTATTCCAGCAAAAGAGGTATGGAGAGAGTGTAGGTGGCTGGAATGAAAAAACATTGGAGTGTGGTATTTTCTGAAAAATATGCAAAACAAATGTAAGAAAAAATAATTATAACATATGCATAAGTTGGTATAGAATTTAATGAGTGGTTGTCCTGAAACCAAAGTGTCTCCCGCTAGGGGTACCTTTTTTGCTGAAATAGCCCATGTATAAGATAAGAACAAACACAATGCTTTACAATGATCGTAACATGTTTTAAACAGGGCCTAATAAACGCATTAGTTTTGAAAATGGCGACTGCAAGAAGCCGAAACTTGTTAACGCAGGTAAATTCAACCCGGTTGTGTTTAAAAGAATCCTTATTCTAGGGCCTAATCAAGATTCCTAATGTTGCCCCCAAAAAGTAAATTCACAAACACCTACCTCAAGTTCTTTGAGGCGACCTTTGAGTATTTCATTTTCTTTTTTCATAGCCCCTAGTTCTTCAGACAACCTGGAGTTCATTTTGACAGCTGGAATAACATGTTATAAACATGATTTAGTAAATATAGGCATGAATATTGTTAGACATCTAGACTAGGTAACACCATCGCTAGTCAGCCTGAAGTCCATGCGATATGGATGCAACGTCACATGAGTAATAAACTAGTTCCAGTTATTGACTCAAATTCAACATAACATGATTCAGTAAAATCAATCAAGGACAAAGTCAAGAAACCAACCAGCTGCATATAAGAGCAATTCACACAGCAATGCAGGTTCTGATTTGTTGTTTATTAAATGCAATGCAGGGAGTGCTGGTGGCTCAGTGGTAGAGCGTGAGCCTCTTAATCCGAAGGTCAACAGTTCAAACCCTAGCAGGGCCGCCGCATTTGTGTTTTTGGACAAAACACTTCACCCTACGTGTCTCTCTCCACCCAGGTGTAGAAATGG
>JAOXYC010198684.1:0-17299 GCA_028565715.1 Phoronis pallida
AAACCAATTACAGCGATTTCGATCTTATTTTGCCAACAGGGGGAGCTGGAGTGATTGTGACGGTCCGAAAATCGACTTGTGCCGGCGCATCCATACAAGGAACATGTGTGCCAAGTTTCGTCAAAATCCGTCAAGCGGTTTGGAAATATAAGTGTCGGAAACCAATTGTGAACGTCCCCCCAACCAACCAACCACACGAACAACCAACCCACATACGACGGTCATGATAGCAATATGCGGCCATGTTGTGGGCGCATAAAAACAGGGCTTTAACAAAATAACGGGTATGATTAGTTTCTTTCTAAATCTATAGCACAAGCCCTAAAGGATATTTCGTTATTGTGACAAAAAATAATTTAGCCAGTGGAATATCACACTACAGAAACTTCAAAATGTTTTTCTTCACTTAGTCATGAGCCTCTAAAAAATTGGTGAATTGAGACATCCAACAAACCAAAAAATCTCAAACATCATTTGTTCTTAATGCAAGCTAGCTGAAAATACGGACATCTTCAATTTAATCTAAAACTTACTTTTCAGTTGAAAACCTCACATTGGGCACACATTCCAGTCTATTTCTTAGCATGCGGAATGCTTCACTTTGTGGGATCAACATCAGAAGACCATATAAACTTTTCACTAAATACTGATTGTGCTCCAAGTCTAAAAGTTGCAGCCGTAGAACTGAAAATAACCAAAAAGTAACCATGAACAATTTAGCAATGTCTTTACTTATAGAACATTTAAAGTTTATTTAAGATGGTGGTCCTGATCTGACATCAAAATTTAAATCAACTAGAAATTCTGTGTATTAAAAAAAATCTGAAAGGGTGATTTGAGTGATTTTTATCTGCAATTTATATTGCAGATATTTTTGAATGTTGATTATGAAGCCAGATTGGGACCAACGAAGTCAGACAGTATCTCTAAGTTTTGCCGCCATATATTATAAACTTTTGGTAATAGTAATGAACAAAAAAAAAATTTTGTGGTTAAAAAACAGACTGTTACTCATACTCCTCTGCCTCGGTCCAATCTTGCATCAAATCGAAAATCAACTAGAAATGTTGTGTAGGAATCCTTAACTGCATCTGAGAAAAATTAATTGGATGTGGCAAAAATCTGCAAAGGGGTGATTTGAGAGCTTTACTGTCATGTCATACATTAGCTACACTTTAGAGTAGGTTTGACTTTTTATCGGATACAAAGCTCTCAATTCACACCTTATAGATTTTTTGAATTTTTTTACTCAGATGCAAGTTACTTTAATGTTCAACAAAGGACTCATACACAAGATTTCTAGTTGTTTTTTTGCATTTTGACGACAGATTTGAACCAAAGCTGATACAGAATATCTTTTAACTTATTTTCCAAATGACAAACAAAACTATGTTTTACAAAGTTCAAAAACCTTCTAAAACCTTCAAGTTAAAGTTGTCAGAAAAAACATCTATAGGAGCTTTTTGAGAAAATTCCATAAATTATGATTAAAAATACTTGCAGTCATCATCTTTTCTTACTTTAAATTATTGAATTTCTTTTTTCGAAAAAACTATCCACTGCAAAAAATCAATTGGTTAAACATAACTAAGGAAAGCCATTGTTTGATTTAAAAAAAATCAATTTCAAAAGAGGACTACCATTGATAATCACTGTATTTGTTTAACCAAAAATTGCTAGTCTTTTGTTCAATAAACATCCCCATGAGAAAATTCATGTATTGTTGATCTTGCAGGCCTATTATTCATATGATGCTATATTGATCGCCAGTGTGACATTAAATCAGTTATTTGAGTTTAATGAAGTGTTTGTTTAACAATTATTAAATTAACAGTAAATGAATACCTTTATTTCACACAAATAAATGCTTTCATTTTTCTTGACTTATTATTTGCACTTCAATGAATTCCCACGATCAGAAAGTTCTATCAAGATACAAATCGGGGGAAATCAAACTCAATGAAAGGGAAATTGAATTTTTGCTTCGTAGTCAGCAAATATTTTTGCATACGATAAAAACCATTGATCTTACAAAATAATTGTTTTATTATTTATTATTTATTTTATTAGTTGATCACGTAAGCCAGACGCAGCCAACTTAAACATGGACGTTGGATGGCTTGTATGTGTGTTAGCAACCTTGGCTGTGGCAAAATGTGATGATGAATATTTCAGACCCATGGCAAAAACCAGAAAAGTTGGCGTGCCAACAACAGATAAAAAAGTTCCATCAGTAGGAGAGTGTGGTGTCAAGTGTCATATTAGTAATGACTGTGACTCATTCAGTTATTCGTCGTCATTACGGGAATGTCATCATCACAACTGTCATGTAAATGGTACAGGATCAGTGGTGACTGATGGTGACTGGGCCTACTATGAACCAAGTGATGGCAGTTGTCTTGGTAAGTATAAAAAGGAGATGGTTTTGGTGCTTTAACAGTAATGATTTTGAGTCTTAGTGACAGAATATAATTATTTTATTGTCAACTACATTTAGTTGTCCAAGGGGAAAGAAAACTTCCATAAGGGGTTGATACAAATATGCTGCCCATTTGTGTGTGGATTTCATCTCTTTTGGCAATTTGGTGGGCTGGGTTATCACTGTTTCTGGTAATATGTGGTTTAGTTTTTATGCAGGTTCTAGATACTTTAAAGAATATAATTGCATTTTGGCAATTTTTTTAGTTTTGATTGAAAGACACGACTTAACATTTCAGTATTAAGTGTATAGTGATTTGGTTTTGGTGTAAATATTTGGACCTGATGGTGGCATGTTAGTATCCACTTTTTATTGAGGTTTTCCCAACAACGCACATGGGTCACAATCACCAAGAATTTGTTTTTTTTAAATGTTTAAACTGATCTGTTTTAACCACTTTTAAGTGTTAAAATATTTCTATTGAACTTTTTGCACTTTGAAATTGATGAGTAGTTTCCTATTTACAGTTTGGCCGCTGACATGTAAGCAGTATAAGGACTTGGGTTTCTCAACTGGTGATGGCTTCTACACCATAAAACCATCAGCAAACGAACCCACAACATTGAGTATATGTAGGTAACTCTTTATAAATAAGCAAAATTGCACAAATTTTCAATGATGACAAGCTTATTATCAAAATCTTATTAATGGTATCTTGAGAAATATTCACCAAGGTGGATCATCAACTTAATGGCCGGACTCTAAAACAAGCTGGTCGAACGCTAAAACTGAATGCTCGGTGTTCAAACTTAGTGCCCGGACTTCAAAACAAAATGGCCGGACTCACTAAACTTGATGGCCGGACCCAAACAATTATATGCCCAGACCTCAAAACACGCTGCCCGGACCCAAAACACAATGGCCGGACAAATCTTCGATCAGCCAATCAACATGCGATACTCTCAAATCATTATCATACAACTTTTAATTTCTTTAAATGGACCTTTCGCTGCCAAGAAAGGTTGTACTACCGAGTTTAAGATATTTATGCCGACATGATGCAGAGATTAGGAACCGTTTTCTCACATTATTCTCACATGAAACCACAATTTTTGTCTGCAAACTAAACACTTAAATCTTATAACATTTGTTGACAACTTCAGGTCAAATCACGCGTCACGAGTCTGTCGTCCCGTTCACCGTTATTATGTTTTAGATCGCGCAAGATCAAGTTGATCATTTTCTAGCTTTCAACGCTGTTCCATGGGGCATGGGTAAGGGCACATTTATAAAGAAATATTGTATGCAATTTTGAAAAGTCGAGTTCTACTTTCGATGTGAGTCCGGCCTGTGTGTTTGATCCCCGGGCAGTGTGTTTTGGGTCCGGCCATTATGTTTTGGAGACCAGGCATATAGTTTTTTGGGTCCGGCCATTGTGTTTTGAAGTCCGAGCACCAAGTTTGAACACGGGGCATTAAATTTTAGAGTCCGGCAAGCATGTTTAAGAATCCGGCCATTAAGTTGATGATCCAACTTGTTCACTGACTTTCAAAAGTTTTTCAATAACTTTCAAGACATCAATGCAAATAAGAAATGCAAAATGAACA
Source organism: Phoronis pallida (assembly GCA_028565715.1). Classification (NCBI taxonomy): domain Eukaryota; kingdom Metazoa; phylum Phoronida; family Phoronidae; genus Phoronis; species Phoronis pallida. Next base: position 4,027 of record JAOXYC010198684.1, read on the forward strand.
AACTTTTATTGCGTTTCATCAATTATTACTACCGTAACAGTAAAATAACAATTTGACCAATTCCTTAGTCAAACTGCCAATAACTTATAAACTAATTTGGAAGTAAGTTTTAATTGGAAATGTTCACAAGATTACATCCAAGGGTGGGCGGCATTAACAATTAGTGTGCATGTTACTAAATTGGCATAGAAATCATGCTGTGCATGTTACTAAATTGGCATAGAAATCATGCTTTCCATCGATAATGTTGTAATGTTAAACATTGAAAACCCAGAAAATTCAGAACTGTACTATTTGTAATTTTATATATTTTTCATCGATCATCAAAAGTACCCCAACATAAATCCAACTGTTTTTCCTTCAGACTGTGACATGACAAGCAACGGAGGAGGATGGACTAGGTGAGACTAAGATTTGATAGCAGTTTATTAAATTTGCCACCACAGTAGTTAACTTAAAATTTATCTTCCCAATACAAGAAGACAGCTTGTTTAATGCAAATAATATTTCAGTGTCCTACCAAGTGCCCTATGAGATAACTGTACCCTCAGCTAACTGCCATATAGGAACACAGAAATTTACTATTACTGGCCTTATTCATACAGGTCCAGTTCCATGTATTTGTCTTTTTATCAATTGAGCCAGTACCATATCAAATTTTCTTACAGACTCTACTCAAAGACTGGATTGAGAGCCTGTGACAATGATATTCAATGGACAACAGATCTCATTCAAACACTGGGGCTGTTAGATTCCAGGACAGACTTCGGAGTCAGCAGTGATCTTGACACCTTGACAACGAATCAATCCTGGACCCTCAGTGGGGTCTCCTGGAATACCAAACCCATTACCGTGATGTTGTCTGTCTTCAACTGCAAGACACCAACAGGAACATCGTGGTCAGATGGTTACGATGGTATACATTATTTTTACGACTTTTCATTTAAAGATACTGTCTCCTCGTTGGTCCCAATCGTGAAACTGCAAATCAACTAGAAATGTTGTGTACGAGTCCTTTGTTGAACATAACTAACTTACATCTGAGTCAACAAATTCAAAAACATCTGGAAAGGGGTGATTTTAGAGCTTTTGCTTCCGATTTAAACCTACTCTTAAACGTCCGACATCAAAAGAAACCTCACCCAGTAAGTGAGCAATTTTATACATCATGTTTTGGAGAGAATGAACAATTTATTTCATTGTATTTAAAGTAGGTTTGACATTTTTGGATGAAATGCTCACAAATCAAGCCTCACAGATTTTTTTGAATTTTTTACTCAGATGCAAGTATTGTTCATCAAAGGACTCAATCACAAAATTTCTAGTTGATCTGAAGATCGAGACCAAAAGAAGACAGTATCTTTAATAACCAGCTTTACTACTTAATGTATTGTATGGAAAACATTTGGTTTTCTTTTTAAATGAATATTCCTTACTTTTTATTTCTCTTTGTCTATAAGAAAGCAAAACATTCTGCAACCAAATGCTCAGCACAAATTTTATTTTCAGTTTGAGGGATTTAGAAGATTAGCCTTAATCATTGCAATACTCTGGCTATTAATCCTCAAATGCCAACTTATTCTTTCGTGATTGGTACTTCAGTTTTAATGCAGACTAAATTACCCAGTGATGTGGTATTTGTCTTCTGGTAAATTCACAATGAGTGCTGTTTTATTCTCAGAAAAATTAGTAAAGTTCACTTTCTGCAGGAATAAAGGCTTGACAAATTTACTCTATTTCCAGGTGGTCATCTATATACACCAACGGGAACACTTGGAACTAATGGAGATTGGGAAGAAATGTGGTATGGCTGTGGAGGTAGCAAGAAGAAGGTTGGTGATAGGTTGTCAATGCGTATAGGAGGACGTTCTGGCCATGTTGGGGAGTTTATTCACACTGCATGTAATGACTACCGAATCAATATACTCAATGCCGTGTCCTGTAGATGGTAAGATTTTCAAAACTACCTTGAATTGTCCCTAGATGTTTTTAGAACACAAACCATTTCTTATTTCAAAATGCAACTAATTCTTATTTATTTTGTTACCCATTCCATTTTTATTACAATTGTAAGAGATTAGTTAATGAAAAAGTTCAAGTGACACTTTATAGGAAGGCACAGAAACAAGATGTTTTTTTTATCATTTGTTACTTTTGGTAATTAATTTGTAGTAATTGTTAATATCATAATCATTGTTCACATTTTAAAACATTAAGTTTCCTGGACAATACAGCAATTGATTCGATATGTAATCTGAAATAATTGTTTTCTTGTGTTTTTCAACAGGGGGGATCGTTGTGTACGCTCGTTCTGGGTACGCTAAAGAACTAAAGGAGATTTACCATCGCTGACACTACCTGGGAACCCACAAACCATTCAATGATAACCATATTCAAGTTGAAACTTGTAACCACAAGCTTGGAGTACACTAACTCGTTTGGAGTACAAACATTTTATTCAATCAGAGCGCACTTGACGAAGAATCACCGATTGAGAAAACTTAATTGACTGCGTAGTTTTAATTATTGATGTTTTAAAACCACCTTCTGTTTCTTGACAACATGTTTCATTTCCAAACAGAGCGTCATTGAGATAAAATATTTTAATTTAGTGTGCAATCAATGCATGTTGTTAATCTCATAACTGGACTAACAAGTAGTTGAATATAGAATAAAGATGAGTTGATAAAAGGTTTTTGGTAGGCATTGAAACTAGCTCCAGTCATCTGTAGTGTTGGACAGGAAGCTTTTAACTAGTAATGTGTCTACAGATTTTACATATAATTCATCATTTCAAACTCTATCTCTATTTATTAATTATTCATACTAATAAAGTAATTATAGTAATTACAAATTCTTGCGTCATTTTAATTGCACTACATGCAGTAAAATCCTACAATCAATACAAAGCAAATTTGAATGATGGGTCATTTGTTATTTAAAGGTATATTGTTTTTATGTGGAACACATGATGGATGAATAATTAGTGATATAAAGGGGCAATAACTATTATAGATAACTTGATTAGACCGATTCAGAAACATGGAGACTGGACGTCTTGTAATTTTCTCAGCAATTTGGGCTTTAGTAGAATGCCTAGATTACACAAGCTTAAATACTGAATTCTACAAAGCCATTGTAAACAACAGAAAAGTTGGCGTTCCGACAGAAGTGAAAGAAATGTTTTCGAAGACGAAATGTGCAATCGATTGTCACACAAACAAGGACTGTGACTCGTTCAGTTATTCGGCATCATTACAGGAATGTCATCATCACAACTGTCATGTAAATGGTACAGGATCAGTGATGACTGATGGTGACTGGGCGTACTATGAACCAAGTGACGGCAGTTGTCCAGGTAGGCATAAAATGGAGATTATTTTGGTGAATATAAAAATTGAATTCTGTCTGTCTATCCAGTTTTTAACAATTTTTTCAAATCTATCAAATTGCCTTTATTTGTCAGCAAAATCTAATATTTCAACAGTAACTTATAAAGGCACCGGTTTACCAGGGGGCCCAGCACAAATTTTGTCACTTTAAATTTTGAATTGTGAAATGCTATGCTGCTACAAATAATACACCATATTTTTTTTAGGAGTGTATTAGAGAATTTACGCTATGGTTGTTACTTTTCATCATTTTATTAAAAAAACTTAAGAAACATGTTTTATAATAATCACCCCTTGCACTCAAAAAATAAATATTTTTTTCTTACGGACAGTTTGGCCGCTGACCTGTAAACAGTATATAGATGGGGGGTTCTCAACAGGCGATGGCTTCTACACCATAAAACCATCAGGAACTAAACCGGCAACAAGAATATGTGAGTTGATTCTTTTTGTTAAATGACTGGTTTTAAGGTATCGAAAATCAACTATATGACAACTTTGAAACTGATTACAACAATTTAATTGCAAATTTGATAAGATTAAGACAGACATCTCCATGGTAACAGATTTGTATTTTACTATCTTCAGACTGTGACATGACAAGCAATGGGGGTGGATGGACTAGGTGAGTACTCAGTGATCTATTTAATAATGGGGCACTTAGTTTCAGATGGCTAAAATTCAATTATTAAAACACTATCATGATTATAACCTTAGTAAAACACTTGATCCAGGCATGTGTTGGTTCTTCTTAATGGTGAGCATGCATATTGACAAATGAAAAGTCAGTTATTTTTTATCTTCAGTTGTTAAAATGATGTTAAGAAATCTCGCCCTTAAGTCAAACTTCATAGACCCACAACCAGGGGGGAGGGGGTGAAGTGTGGTTCCCCTGAAAAGACTACCCTCCTTCTGGAACATATTGATTATTCACATTCTAATTATCACTAAATTCATCTGACCCCCTCTTGCCTCTGTCTGAACTATACCTCCCACCCACATAAATGCCCCTTTTTGGGAACTTTGACACCTCCCCCTTGCAAATCTGGTAGCAGGCCTGCTTCAGAAAGAATTGTTTTTACTTTCCATTAATAACGTCGAATGTATTTGATAAACAGACTCTACTACAAGACTGGGTTGAGAGCCTGTGATAATGATATTCAATGGACAACAGATCTCATCCAAACAATGGGACTGCACGATTCCGTGACAGACTTCGGAGTCAGTGATGATCTGGATACCTTGACAACAGATCAGTCGTGGACACTCAATGGGTTCTCCTGGTCTACTGACACGGGGCTTGACAAACCGGTTGTGATGGCGTCTGTCTTCAACTGCCAAACACCAACAGGAACATCCTGGTCTGATGGTTACCAAGGTAATATTGATGTTCCAATTAAAAACAATACAAAAATCCTAAAGAACATTGCCAGAAATTGTTTATGCCATGATAGGAAACACCTTTAAGTTGCCATCTGAAATACATTGCCTGTATCCATGAATGGATTTTGCTCTTGCAGCAGAAGATATGTGTTGCAAGAGACACCTTTGGGTCGTATTACTACAACTATAGTAGCCCAAACTTCAACTGGACAACAATCAGACATCATATGGCTATTGCCATGTTACTGACATTTCATAAGCATGCTTTCTTTGCAGTTTTGCAAGAAACTATGACAAGACTGTAGGATATGTCAGGTCAGAAATGTCCCTTGAACACATTATGAAACCCGGCAATTTTTTTTTCAGCGGGTTACCTGCGCATAGCTATTGGTACACTTGGAACTAATGGAGCTTGGACAACAATGCACTTTGGATGTGATGCAAACAAGACTGTGGGAGATAAAGCAACCTTGCGTATTGGTGGAACTACTAATCATGCTGGAGAGTTTATACAAAGTAGTTGCAGTGACTATAAAGTGGGAACAGAAAATGCTGTGACATGTCGATGGTAAGAGCTTTATTTCAATTAAAAGTCATGAGTGAATTTTAAAGATAATGGGTCTTTTTTCAAGAAACGCACTATCAAATTAACCATTGCAACTTTCATAAACATTTAGTATCATCATTTTGACTAAGAATATTACTTTTACTTTCTCATAATCACAAAATGTTAGTCATGGTAATCTTAAGACTTTTTTAATTTTTAACAGGTTTGATCCTTGTATACGCACTTTTTGGGTTCGCTGAGAGAGAAATGCTGAATGGTCAATTGCCTTGACAACCAGTGAATAGAATTTACATAAATTTTGTGAAAATCCAATTTGATGAACGATGACAGAAATTGGTGCAGTTACTTTTACACACAATTAACACTTTTTACATGCTTCTTTGAGATACAATTATATTTAAAAAGTGTAAAATTAATGCCTGTTGTAAAAGCTTATCTTATTATCGGACTAACAATAGTTGAATAGAGCACAAGCTGATTATAATACATTAAAAACTTGTTGGTGGATATTGTTCCGTTGTGTTGGACAGCAAGCTATCAATTGCTAATGTGTTAACAGGCCATTTACATAATTATTGCTCACTCTGTATAAATAGTAATTAGTAATTCACATCAATAAAGTAATAGTCATTTCACATTTTTGCTTCATTTTAATTCCACTATGTGCAAACACCTCATAATCAATACAAAACAAATTGGATTAGTTAGGCAACATTACATTGATTGCAGAAAAGTACATTGATTTTGGGACGTGAACATTATGGGCGAACCAATAAGCGAAATGAATAAGCAATGACTATTGGATAATTGATTTTCTATAGCCCACATGGTGTTCAAATAAATTAGCGCAAAAATGGTATTGATTTTTGAAAAATTGATTTTTAGTTACACAAGTATTGCCAGTCATAGCCTGATTAAGAATCATGGAGATTGGACGTCTTGTAATTTTCTTAACAATTTGGGCTGTAGCACAATGCCAGGAATCTACAAGGTTGAATACCGAGTTCTACAAAGCCATGGCAACCAACAGAAAAGTTGGCATCCCAACAGTTGTGTATCAAATGCTTACGGTCACAAAATGTGCCATCAGGTGTTACAGGAACACGGACTGTGACTCGTTCAGTTATTCGGCGTCATTACAGGAATGTCTTCATCACAACTGTCATGTAAATGGTACAGGGTCAGTGATGACTGATGGTGACTGGGCGTACTATGAACCAAGTGATGGTAGTTGTCCTGGTATGTATAAAATGGAGATGTGTTTAGTGCATCAATTTTTTGAATTGTGAAAATACTACTTAACTTAAAATATACCAGATATTTTTGTGAGGAATTATTAGAGAATTTAACCATTATGGTAGTAACTTTTCATCATTTTATTGACAAACTAGGAAATATGTTCTTATAATAATTTTGCACTCTAAAATATATATTGTTTTTAATTGTTTTTACCAACAGTTTGGCCGCTAACATGCAAACAGTATATTGATGGAGGGTTCTCAACAGGAGATGGTTTCTACACCATAAAACCATCAGCAACTGCACCCACAACGTTGAGTATATGTGAGTTGATTTTTTCTGTTAAATAACCGATTTAAAGTAATTGAAAATCAATTAAAAATTGTCAACCTTGAAACTGATGAATTTACATGTTATTCAAAAAAATCCTTTTAGAAAACTGATTAGTACTTAGCTGCCAACATCATTTTATACACAGAAACCAAAACCGGTGTAGATTATCATACATGTCAACCCCTGCAGATGCCAACCTGTATAACCTTCTGTAAAAATCCGTAAACATCCTTAAGACCTACACGTGGCATGAAATTTAGGAAGCCGGAAAAACCTCCTCATAGTCGTAGCTAGCTTTAAATGTCTGGGGGGGCAAACAGTGGAAAAAGGGCACTTATGAGTGGCTGAACCATAAATTAAGGTAAGGGGACACTTCCACATTTTTTTATTTTAAACTAAGGCATTCCGTACAACTTGACATGTATGGATTATACAAGTATATTGCCAACATCATTGAGTGGTTGTGACGTTTCCAACAATTCAATTTCAAATTTAAAAATAGATTAAGCCATGCTCCCCAGATGGTAACAATTTTGTGTTTTTATCTTATAGATTGTGACATGACAAGCAATGGAGGTGGATGGACTAGGTGAGTTTTATTATTTTGGCAACTTCAGTTGGCTATAATTTAATTATTATAACCTGTAGTGAATAAAGCAAGTATTGGAGATGGACTGGTGGCTGAGCGGTTAAGATCTGGGACTCACACCCCTATGTTCCGGGTTCGGGTCCCGCCGGCGCCAGGTTGACTTGCGCATTTTTGTAAAAGTCATTTGTTTTAGGGTGGTCAGCGTTGTCTAGTGGCATAAGCGTTAGACACACATCCTGAGGGTCGTGGGTTCAAATCCACGTGAGAGCGTGGATATTGTTCTCACAGACTTTCAGCGAAGTTTCTTCTCAGTTCTCCATGACATCACCCCTTCCCCATTGAGACTGTGCCCGGTCCTAAGGAGGAAAAAAAATTAGAGAACACCGTCGCACCTACGGGTTGCGTCATTATAGAATGGGCTATAACCATAGGGTATTTCAATTGTATTATTCAACCTGCGGGTTGCAATACATTCATTAATATTTTTAATATTTTTTAATTTTTTTCTCCGTGCCCATATTAGTTATTTTAAGGTTTATAATTTATTATATCTGTAAATGCGGGAATTGTCTGCTCAAAGTTAGTTATCATTTGTAAGTCTGTTTAATATTTATAAGTTGTAAACCGCTTTGAAATAATAGCGGTATAAACATACCAATGTATTATTATTATTATTAAGTAACACACTAATAGTCCATGCAAGTGTCTCAATTTTTTTAAGGTCGGAGATATGGACCAAAGAAAAGGTAGTTGTCTGGCCCTTAAATTACATTCAGAAAGAATTGTTTTTACATTTCATTTATAATGTTGAATGTAAAGACAATTTTTATTGACTTTGAGGCTAACGTCTTGGTAGAGCCACTATGTTTCGGGCCTCTATCTAAGGTCCCTTGGTTACATGAGGGAATGACCTACATTTGATCTTCTTGCTGCTAGAAAAACCATGTATAACTCAGTGAAGCATTTTTCATACTATTGAATGTATTTGTAACAGACTCTACTACAAGACTGGGTTGAGAGCCTGTGATAATGATATTCAATGGACAACAGATCTCATTCAAACAATGGGGTTGTATGATTCCGTGACAGACTTCGGAGTCAGTGATGATCTGGATACCTTGACAACAGATCAGTCATGGACCCTCAATGGGTTCTCCTGGACTACTAACACAGGACTGGACATACTGACAGTGATGACGTCCGTCTTCAACTGCCAGACGCCAACAGGAACATCCTGGTCTGATGGTTACACAGGTAATATGGATGTTCCAATAAGAAAATAAAACAGAGACACTTAAAGAGTTTAAACTGCGTATGAGGTACCTCGGTGTTGTTCAATTCCACCTTGAGTATGAAGTCGGAGATTTTCTAATCACGATCTGCAAAAAGTGCCATTTCCATCTACGGCAGTTAGGAATGACCATAGCTGACAGATCAAGCTTGTATGGTGGCTGTACAGTCTTTGGTTATCTCAAGACTAGATCAGTCAAATGTCACCCTCAATGGCCTACCAGCATCATACTTGTTTTCAAGACGGCGACTCATGTTTTCAAGATTCTTCATGATCAGTCACCGTCTTTTGTAACCCTTCAATCCAGGCCGAGAGATCTTTGCCAGTACAATGCCCCATGCTTGGAAGTACCTCGCACAAGGAAGTCAGTGGGCCGCCAATCTTTTTCAGTCTCTGCCCATGTATGGAATGGGCTTTCTGCTAGTGTGCGCAATTGTCAAACACTAGAGTCTTTCAAGAGATGTCTCAAGACATTCCTCTTCGGGTTTATGGGGAATAATGTTCAGGTCTAAGATGTTGTTTTTAAATGAATTCGAATACTGTATGCTAATTTTGCAATTTTTACTTTCCACTCATGAAATTGTATGCATGAGAGCATCTGTCAGTTTTTAACTTAAAAGTGTTGTTCATTTTAAACTTTTTAACCTTTTTGAATATTCGCGCGACAAACATGACCTTTTCCGGGCCTTGGGTACACTGCTCACTCTGGTATTCTATTTTCCAGCGGGTTACATGCACCCATCTGGTGGTACACTGGGAACAAATGGAGGTTGGACAACAATGTGGTTTGGTTGCAACAACAACAAGAACGTTGGAGATAGTGTATCATTCCGCATTGGTGGAGCTTCAAATCATGCTGGAGAGTTTATACACAGCAGTTGTGCAGACTATAAAGTGGGATCGGAAAATGCTGTGACTTGTCGATGGTGAGAGCTTTATTACACAGGAGAGAATTTTAGAGATGATTAAAATAAATACAGAATGAAGCACAAATGTTAATAAAAGTTTTTCGTCAGATTCATGTTCAGTTCTGACGAAAAACTTTTTTATGTTCGAAATATTAACATTGTGCTTCATTCTGTATTTCGTTTACTCAAATTTACTTCATTTTACAGACACATCCATCAAGAGGATCAGCACTTTTATCTTTAGTTATCGGATTTCTTTATATTTTAAAGATGATTAGAAATTATTAATAATTATTTTATCAGAATTTTGAAGATACTGTTCTTGCAGTGATTAATTATTATCAGTGGAAGTTTGTTACTAAAGATCTTCTCATTTCCATTTATCATTGACATTAATTATAACAGATTTTTTATTTTTATCCGGATTGGGAGATTTATAACATGTAAGCTCTGCCATTTATATTCATTATTCTAATTATTGCTATTAGTCAGTGCTACTATTTAATGAAATTGAATTAAAGATACTGTCTCCGCATTGGTCAAGATCTTGCGTCAAAATTCAAATCAACTAAAAATTGTGTGTATGAGTCCTTTGATGAATATAACTTACTTGCAACCGTATAAAATTATTCAAAAAAATCTGTAAGGGGTGATTTGAGAGCTTTTTATCCGATAAAAGTCGAACCTTCTCACAAGAGAACGTTAAAATGGGACACAAAGGCTCTCAAATAGCCCCTTTGCAGATTTTTTTTGAATTTCTTGACTCTGATGCAAGTTAGTTCATCAAAGGACTCATACACACAATTTCTAGTTGGTTTGAATTTTGACGCCAGATCGGTACCAATGAGGAGTTGGTATCTTTAACTTTTAATTCAAAAGTTTCTTCATTTTATACAGTTTCCTCATTTTTTTCATGATCGCGCATTATCATTATCATAATTTTTTTTTTCACAATCAAGTTGCTACCCATGCATCAGGGCGCTCACTTCCATAACAGTGATATTAGGCCCTCAGGTAACAACTGAACCAGTACATTTATGCACTGTTAACCTTCTCTCTTGTAGTTCATCATTATTATCATTATCATTATCATCCTTACTGACAATTGTCCAGCATTTTAAAATGACTTTAATTCAAAATTAATTATCCTCAATTAAGTAAATTAGCAAAATAAATGTTTTTCACCTTTTTCTGATTTTAACAGGAAGGATTCTTGTGTCCGCTCTTTTTGGGTTCGTTGACGAAACTGAACAGACTAAGAAAATCAACCTTGAAAGAAACATGTCCATAGTGGAGTATATTCTTATGGAAGATCAAAGCCATAAATTGACGCAGTTGTACTTACAGCACTACATATACTATAGTAACAATTTGTGCGGAGAAAATGTATATTTAACTTCTTATGTCTTATGTAAAGGACAAATAGATTTAATAAAACATTTGTTTGCCATGTACTTTTAATTGACAAGAACTAAATATTTGTTGAAGAAACCTTTATTAGTCCCCAATTATTGGTTTTCAATAAATATGTTAACACTGGCAATACGTGTTCTCCAACTGTTGGTTTTAAATGTCTGATTTTAAGCTTTACAAAATACAACATTGATGAATGTGAGCATACAATGTAGGCCTAATATGTTAGGTTATGCAAGGTATCAGACAAGGTGAACATTCTAACCATAATATTCAAAATGTGAAGTTATTAATCGTGTGCAAAGTCTCTGTTGCCTGAAAGGCAAAAGGGTCTAGTTATTGTTAGGAAACTGAATAGACATCAACGCTTTAAGAACCATAACTAAGCACTGTCTAAAATTACTAATTTCTTAGACAGTGCTAATAGTGATTCACAACTCAAGCTGAAAGAAGCCATTTAGTTTCATTTATGCCACCCTTCACTCAATGTTCATGTACTTTATTTGGAATTGACTCTCTTCCGATTTTTCCATTACTTTTGCGATCACCATATTTCTATTACCACTGCCTGTATTATTTATCTCTGAATTACTTACGTCATATGTTTATACATAAGAATAATGTTGTCACTTGAAAATGAAGGGTTGAACCTTTGAAACTTGGAATCTCCAAGATATGAACTTTTTCTTATTCTTATACCAATTCTGGAGATCACGAACAACATTTTTCACAGCTATATTTGTCTTTGGTTTTAAGTGAATAACATATTGTTTATCAACTATTAGTATCTACCTGCAAATGACAACCGGGCCGTTAATGTCATTTGCAGCCCGGCTCTCACAATTGCTGTATTGCGAAACCACATTTGATCACGTGACCGACGGGACAAACAGACAAAAATGTATGCTGATGCGGGTTCTCAAAATTTTTGCAGTATGTATGCCAGGTAGTGGATACTAATAGTAATAAAGTTTTGTCGGGCAATTTTTTTTACGGCTGACATTTAAGGACCGGCTTGGATGATTATTATTATGCCCGACAAAACAACTTTATTGTTATATTATTCGACTCGTGTGGTACAGAAACCTTTTATTCAATCAGAGCTATACATGGCTAACAATCATTGAAACTATATTGGAAAGCTTTAATGTGTAGTTTTAACTATTAATGTTTTAAAAGCTCACAATACCTGTTTAATTTCCAAACAGAGCTTCTTTGAGATACAATATTTTAAAGTTATACATCGCTACTTACAAAATTTAATGTGAAATCATCAACTATTGAATAAGGTCAATTGCAATGGAATTGTTGTTACAAATTGCATCCTTACATTCATCTGAATGAATATTAACCACCTTTGCTTACTCTGGAAATCTTTATTCAAGCCGCCTATGCAACTTGATGACATATCTTTCGGGTGACAAGTCATATTAACCGAGATCAACTGAAACGTATTAACGTTGTGTTTTCGATAAAGAATGAAGGTAGTAACACATATTGGCAATGAAAAATGATCAAACTGTGTTAAGAAATGGATGAAAACGTTGTATTTCAAACATTGATAATTCGACATTCGTAAGTAGCGATGTAAGCGTCTAAACGTTTACAATTAGTAACAGTTGTTAATCTTATAATTGGACAAATTACCGTACCGACGCGGGTATAAGCCCATGGGTATATACGCTGTCAAATTACTGCAAATTATGTTGCAACACACATGCGAAGTACCCGATCGGAAAACATGATGATCTCCCGCGATTGTCGGAAAATTAAGACTGGGCTTAAACGAGAGTGAAAAAATATTTGTGGCTGAAAATAAGGGGTGGGCTTATACCCGAGGGTGGACTTATACCCGCGTCTGTACGGTAATTAGTTGAATAGAGAACAAGCTGGTTACAATACATAACTAGAGCAACGCTAAAGGGATGCGCCCACGTGGGTATGCAACTCGAAATAAACAAAGATAGAGTTTAAAAACTAAGGGGAGTTGTAGTGATTGTGACGGTCCGAAAATAGACTGGTGTCGGCGCATCCATACAAGGAACATGTGTGCCAAGTTTTGTCAAAATCCGTCAAGCGATTTGGAAGATAAGTGTCGGAAACCAATAACAGCGATTTCGATCTTATTTTGCCAACAGGGGGAGCTGGAGTGATCGT
>JAOXYC010198685.1:0-11799 GCA_028565715.1 Phoronis pallida
ATGGCAGAATAAACGATGGCAGATGATAGAGGTCGTGGTTATTAGACAAAAATTTGAAAAGTGAGGTAATTCTGACGGAGTGGTCGCTCCCAAATTTTTTTTTTGGGACGTATAGCGTTTTTTTTGCAATTTTTGAGAATATTACTGACAAAGACCAAAAATTACGGAAAACTTAAAGAAATATTACTGATGTCATCTCATTGGGGTAAACAGGTCTGCCTTTGGTTTTGTCGCATAATCGATCCCTAGCCTCATCTTTTAATCAATGCCCAGTGATCAAGCAAACAGGCAACACTGATTTTAATTGAAAAGATAGATGTATGGAACACATCATTTTACACTGCTTTATTCATCTAATAATAGTGTTTTTGTATTTCAGGTGACAGTTAAAGAACAACAGGAATGGAAGATCCCACCTTGTATATCAAACTGGAAGAACGCTAAGGTATATTCAAGGCTTATCCTGTACTTTGATAAAATAAATTGTTCATACTCTCTCAATGATGTCACAGTATAAAAAATTCAATTAGGGGTGAGTCTTTTATACTATATCTTGTACAAGTCAAGCTATTGATTAAGTGATATTGATGGGTGAAAAGAACTGTTTCTGTACACATGAAGTCAGAATATGTTGGCTTTTCTCTTTAAAACTGAAATAGCTTTTATTGAATGACACTTTTATATACTTGTAGAAACGTGGCTGCCAGTAAACGAAATGAGTGTGTTTATCATAGAATTTGTACTCATTGCAATTAAATCATGAAAGCTTTAACCAATGAACTATGTTATATTCAAAGTGTTTGCTTTTGACTCTTGAGAGTGTCTAAATAGTAACTTATGTGATTGTCCATTCTACTTAAGTCTTGTTGTTAAGATAAGAATCCACACAATGTTTTAATGAAGACAATGTTTCATGTTACAGGGTTATACAATACCTCTTGACAAACGTCTAGCGGCAGACGGTAGAGGCCTGCAAGGTGTACACATCAATGAAAACTTTGCCAAGTTGGCTGAGGCGCTGTACATTGCAGACAGAAAAGTAAGTTTTGCCCCATTCTTGGATTTTACACTCCAGTATCACATTTGTTAGTTTCATTCAGACCCGATAAAGCATTGAACATTTCTCGAATTGTTGTATACCCAAGAGACGTGACATACTCTTGACTGCTAATTTAATAAGCTCAATAAAGCTGCACTACTTGGTCATGGTTTTGAGATGGGAGAAGTTGACACTACAAGGAAGGCACCTTGTTTAATCAATGAAAGAAAATAGGCTTAAAGAATTAAAATTGTATGCCTTAATATTTACACCATTTTATCACTGGTGCATCATGACCTAGAAACAGAACAAATCATTTATTCCCTGTCTTGTAGTTGTGTTTATTATTTTAGGCTCGTGATGCAGTTGAAAGGCGAGCTCAGCTTGAGGCGAAGATGGCGCAGAAAAAGAAAGATGAGAAGGAGGATAACCTGCGTCGACTCGCCATGCAAGCTCGCGAGGAGAGGGCTGGAATACATAGAGTGGATGGTAGGCTTTGAGTGTTTTGTCTCGACATATTCATATGACTGGTTTAAGTCACATATCTGAATAACAGTAAATACCACAGACAAGTTATTGTTCTTTATGTATTTAGTACTTACCCCACAATCAGTTGAGCAAGGTCACCTTAGTTCATTACAGAAGTCACTCTTAGTACATAATTGATCGGATGATCCTCACACTAAAATGATTTTCAACTGATGCTTCAGTGGCAGGCATGACTGCACAAATTAACTGTCCATGGAAAGGGTAGAATTGAAGATTTTTTTTTGAATTTTCTTGATATCTGTGATTTTATTTTCAGATGATGAATTAAAGGAGAGAGATGATATCCGTAAAGATCGCTCAAAGGATCGTCATAGGGACAGGAACCTTGCACGTGCAGCTCCTGACAAGAGGTCTAGGTTACAGCGTGAGAGGGAACGTGATGTCAGTGAGAAGATTGCCCTTGGTTTACCTGATGCAGGTGCTAATAGAGCTGGAGAGGGACAGTTTGACCAAAGATTATTTAATCAGAGCAAGGTACATCGATTTACTAAAAAAGTCATCTTTATGAAAAAAAAAATTATATAATCACATCATTGGGATATTTCTGTCATTTGTTGTACTTACATGACCAATTACGTTGACATATGGTTTTGAATGCAGTGGTTTCAATGCATTAAAATTGACTTCGAGTGTCCCCCTGATTAAAAGTCTAGCATAAAATTTTGTCATCTGTTTCTCAGCTTACAATAAAAACATAACCTTGAAAATACTGTCTGGCGTCAATATTCAAATCAACTAGAAATTGTGTGTATGAGTCATTTGATGAACATAACTAACTTGCATCTGGGTAAAAAATTCAAAAAAATCTGTAAGGGGTGATTTGAGAGCTTTTTATTCGATAAAAAGTCAAACCTACTCTTAAGAGAAGGTTAAAATCGGACACGAAAGCTCTCAAATCACCCCTTTTGCAGATTTTTTTTTACTCAGATGCAAGTAAGTTTTGTGCAACAAAGGACTCATACACAACATTTCTAGTTGATTTGCGATTTGAAGCCAGATTGGGTCCAACAAGGAGACGGTATCTTTAAGTATCAAAAAGTGTTCTGTAAACATTGTCCTATGCGTGATGCCTTCATGTCAGTTTACAGTGTTTTATGTTTTGCAAATATATCATCTTAGAAATTATTTGTGTAGATTGGAAGCAGATCTTCATTTAAACATGTTTGTTTTAACCAAACATGTTCTTAGAAATTAGTTGTGATCCCACTCTGTTATTTCACGGAATTTGAATTAATATTTCATCTGTTGTTGTGTAGGGTATGAGTAGTGGTTTTGGTGATGATGAAGCATACAATGTCTACGACCAACCGTGGCGTAAAGATAAAGACATTGGGGCAGCTATATACAGACCATCTAAGAATATTGATAAAGACTTGTTTGGAGATGACTTGGACAAGATTCTCAGTTCTGGTACAAACAGGTACAGTCATGTCTTCTAGGTGAAATCCATCCAAATCATTACAATACATTCACCAAACTCAGTACAAAAAACATGATAGAAAATTGAGAAATGAAATCACAGTGAATTAGATTTCTCTATATGACTTTGATACAGCCCCAATCTTGCCTAGTCAGTCATTTTTAGAATAATTTAGTCTGATCAAATCTTCTTTTTATGCTCCAACATGATATTTAGAATAATTTAGTTTCATCTCATCTTACCACATTTCTCATTCATCATGTATTTTAACCACTTTTTAACTATAATCAGTCAGTATTAATAAATCTAACTTGTAGAGCTAGTTTTCTTCACTTTTCTATGTACCATTCCCCTTTGTTTCAGATTTGTTCCTGACAAAGGTTTTGAAGGAGCTGATCGCTCACATCGTCGCGACGGTCCTGTACAATTTGAGAAGGATGAAGAAGAAGATCCCTTCGGTCTGAATAAATTCTTGACAGCTATTAAAAAGGGTGAGAAACGGCCCGCTGAGGAGGCGCGCTCAAGTAGGGACTACGATAGGCAAAAGAAACGCAGGGAATAGTGATCACACATTGGACAATTTTGATAGTTTGTGAATTGTATTGAACATGGAGAATTAATAAAAGTAGAGATCTAGTTGTAAGTGAATAACAGATTGTGGGGAGATTGAGCACTTACTGAATTGTATTTGGCATGGCAGAGATATTGAGCAAAGATTGGAGAAGTACTGTATTGGAACCCATAAAGGAACGATTAGTGAAAGTTCAATTGTATTGGACACTGAGCATTTAAAGGAAAGCTAGATGTAAAGGTATTTTGTAAAAATTGATTGGGCAAGTATATCTTCCTGACATCGACAATGTGTATTGTATCAGACATAGGGAGAGTGAGCAGTGGTTTGTCCACTGATAAGCATAGGTAAGAGGTAGACGTTTTTTGATCCATGAAACATGTAGGGGTTGAGAAATGGAGGAAATGTTCAGGTCACAACTTTGCAAACCTTCATTGAACTAACAGTGTTTGGCAAAAAAAAACATTTAAGCTGAAGAGAGTGTAAAATTTTCTTGGCATAGTCAGAGTATTAAAAAAGGAAAGGATGAAATGATGGAAGCATTGTTGTTGACTGTTATTCAGTATTTTAAATGTATTGTCAAATATATTTTGTATGAAAGGTTGATTTTTGAGTACCTATTAAACAAATCAACAAATGTTTATTGTCTTGTCACTTTGAACAATAACTTTTGAATATAAATTAGGTCACTCGTTTTACAATAAAGCAGTATAGATTGTTACATGGTACAGATATAGCCACATGCTCCTGCAAAGGGCACACAAGGGTTCTCTGCAATTTTTTCTTCTGGGTTTGGTCAAAAAGGCACATGGGCCTAAATTTCACAATTAAGTCTAGGCATATGTTGTTGGTATAGACATATATACCCTGGCAATATATGGGCCATCATGGCTTTTGTAACTGTTTTCTCCTCAGGATGGGCGTGCTTCACATAGAACATCATATGTCTTAAGTTACACCATAAGAACCAGTTCATCTACATGCAAATAAGTCTCAATGTGTGCCAATCGTTAATCAAGCATTCGGAAAAACTTCCAAGTTTTTAATAAACAAAAAGGAAGCTGTTGTAATCGAAATCATCATCAGTCAATACAGCACTGTGTAATTCACACAAGTGTTTCCCATTATGCAATGCAACACTTACACTGCAAGCTACACAGCGTTCATTAATAAGGCATGCTTGAAGACAGTCTAGTTCTGATGCCACACCCTTAGTGACGATTCTATTGCTCTTTCTCAACCTTGTACCAATGCGGATATTTGAATGACAACCAAATACGTTGCTGGAGGTTGATGAGCAATGGTTTCTATGAGGTGTATAGTTTTCTGGGCTTGGTGTCATGTGTGAGCTTGCTGTTGATGCTTCTAACATTCCTGACGACGTTCCGAAGATGCCACAGGAAGTTGCCATCATTTCTGATGATGCCTTTAGCATTTCTGATGATTCAAACATGTTTTCTGTTGAAGCTTTTAACGATCCCGTGGCTATTTCCAGACTTTCGGACGGTGTTCCCAGACCTCCAGCAGATGGCTCCAAAGGTTCTGGTGACGTTTCCAATATCACTGTTGATTTCCCTACACTTCCTGTCATTGTTTCAAAGTCATCTGACATTGATGTTAACAGACTGGTTAAGTATCCTGATGATGCCTCTGGTGTTTTCTGAAAAGTTTCCGTGAGAACAGATGATAAATCCAAAGCAACGCTTGGTGAACCATTGAGGATCGATGATGCTTCCAAGGCAATATTTGAAGATGCGTTCAGAACTTGAGATGCTTCCAGGGCAACACCTGAAGATACATTTGGGATCGTTGGTGCTTCCAAGACAACCCTTGAGGATACACTGAGGACCGATAATGCTTCCAAGGCAACACCTGAAGATGCACTGAGGACCGATGATGCTCTCAGGGCAACACTTGAAGATGCACTGAGGATGGATGATGCTTCCAAGGCAACACTTGAAGATGCACTGAGGACCGATGATGCTTCCAAGGCAACACTTGAAGATGCACTGAGGACCGATGATGCTTCCAAGACAACACTTGAAGATGCACTGAGGACCGATGATGCTTCCAAGGCAACACCTGAAGATGCACTGAGGACCGATGATGCTTCTAAGGCAACACTTGAAGATGCATTCAGGACCAATGATTCTTCCAGGGAAACACTTGAAGATGCACTGAGGACCGATGATGCTTCCAAGACAACACCTGAAGATGCACTGAGGACCGATGATGCTTCCAAGGCAACACTTGAAGATGCATTCAGGACCGATGATGTCTCCAAGGTAACGCTTGATGATGTAACGATTTCTAATCGTGGTTCCACGGCAACGCTCGATGATGTCTGCGATACGAAGGTCGCTGGTGCCGTTTCTAAGCTCGATGTGGGGTCTGGCACTTGAGCTAAAATTGAGATGTAAAAGATAGCAAATTAATTAGAAGATATGTTGTTTTTGCACAAGAGAAACATGTTTTGAGATGAAGCTATATGTAGTTTCTTTACGAAAACATCCCATCACAACCGAGTGCATTTAATATAACTCGTTATTACCAGTCACACGAACTTTTTCGCTAATTAACGAAAATGTTTGTTTGTCGCTGAACGATCGTGTAAGGAAATTCTGTTGAAAATAAGCCGTTTTTGAATGCTAGATACATTTAGTATATATTTTACAAATGCAAATATAAATTCCGAAAAAGGTAAAATGTACTGCGTCTCAGCAATGATAGAATTTACGATCATTGAACCGTTTTTTGAATGCTAGATGATAGCCTATACCTTTAGTATATTTTTACAAATACCAAGTTAATATTTGAAAAAGTCCGAAAAAGGTAATATTTATTGAGTGGCAGCAATGATCTTTGATGATACGATCATGTTATAAGATATTTTGTGAATCTGAAACAAAAATCTGTGCCCTATCATTGGAAACGAACCCACGGTACCTCGCAGACTAGGCAGGTGCTCCAGGCCTATCCCCGGGCTCTCATTTTCGTCCACAAGGCTTCGAGGATACTTGGTTTTGGGAAGGGATCGAGGGAGCGTATCTTACTGCAGTAAATGCCCGAGCTCTTCCAGCTCAGCTAACGAGACAGCCATGGCAGGAACACTGAGCAAATTCATCAGATTCAAGGGGGATACTGAGGTAGAAACCTTTGCTTAAGATATCGTTCAGTATAGTAAATAGGTTGAATAATATATAAATATAATTAATGAATCACTACTGTGACGACAATTAATTAGGTATATTAATTTCACAAATTACCTCAATTTTATTAAGTGTCGTCACAGCAGTGATTCATTAATTATAGTTCTTTATTAATCAACATATAAAATGTTTATTTTCAACTATTACTACCTTTGACACATTGGCAGATGAAGTTTGTTTTTGTGTTACATTTCGCTGTTTCCCAGAGACCAGTCGAGGCTGATACCACCACACAGCCGTTTGTTTTGGTTGATGCAGGCTGACCATTTGCCCAGTTAGACCAGACAAGCGTCTCACCATCACTCCACACGTGCTGTGAGCCGTCGTATTCCAAACCAATGAAATACGTTCCGATTCCTCTGAAAAAAGGTTCCAACTCATTCACACTATTTAAAGTAATTGTTTTATCAGTCGGTTGTGACAAAATAATTTCCGTTTTTGCTTGGAACACATTGAATTTGAATGCTAGTTATTTATATTTATTGTTCTTACTAGGGCCTACTAATAAGGTTTTGCAAACCCATATTATTTGGATTTTATATTTGTTCTCAAATTGTACACGGATCGATTGTTTTTATGGCTGATGAGATAGGGGGACTGTTACAGCAGGTCGACGGTGAAAGGCGGATTGAAAAATGGCGCTAATATCAGTGAAATATAAAATCGTGTTTAACGAAACATAATTACTTTAATTAGTCAGGCTAATAAGAACTGGTGTAACGCCATTCTTAAGTGAAGTAATGAAATCTCCAAGCTTCGACGGTTCGACTCAGTCTTCCGTGACAAAATTCACAGGAAAAATATTCTTGTGATCAAAATTGTTAAGAAAACAATTATGAAGCTTTACCCCACATTTTGGACCATCGTGTTAATCTGCTGTTGTTTAGCTGACGTTTCTACCACGGCCAACAGGCCGTTGTAAGCGTTCAGACAAGCCTGGCTCTTGGACGCACTTGTGGACTCGGCAGTAGTCACCAGTGTGTAACAAATACCGTCCAGTTCCAAACTGCAACTTGGACATGCTGAAATTATTTAAGTTAGTATATCAAAAAGCACATCTAATCTATGATATAAGTAGATAGCACACTCGACAAGTGGGATTTGAGTCCAATCCTCATATTTTTAAAGAAAGGGTATTGCGACCTCTCGAACGATGTAGCCGTGTCGTCTGTGCATTGTTTGCGCTCATTGGAACCTACATCGGTGCTGTGTGTATAAAAAAATGAGAAAAAATGTCACAATTTTGAAAGAGATTGCTTGTTCTTACCGCGCACAATTTATGGCTTCACGATGAAAATACTTGGTGTAACGAGTGGCGCAACTTGGATCGTAATCCATACAAAATAACGCGTTGTTCAAATCACATCGTAAAAAATCGGTGTTCATATAGGATTGCTTAGCCTTCTTTCAAATTTATTAACAAGTTCGAAAATGTAGATTTAAAAATCTACCAAAAATATTTAAACTTCAAATACTATTTACCTGTCGAAGCTTGAAAAACAACAAATATAAAAGATGTCAGCAGCCTTAAAACAGCCATCCGTCGCCGCTAACAATTTACTATTAAAGCCCACACTGATCGCAACTTCCCCTAGTAGGTTCGACGTATATATTTGATCTCCGCAGTTAGTCATCCAAGTACGAGAAAATTGAAAGGATTGGAAATGGCACTTAGGGACATTTCAATGACTTTAATTGATTAAAAATCAGACTCGTATCATGAACGGGATGAGGATTTTTCCATCGATGCTCAGCTACTTATAATTATTTTCGCCAGGAAGAGGAATGACTATAAATGAATATCCATATCGTTGCACATGCAGGGAATACGCCAATTAGTCAATATAAGAGTTATAAGAGCATTTTTTGAAATACCGCCTTAATCCATGAATACTTATTATTTTCTACTTAGCTACTAAATATAGGTGACAAGCATGCTGACTGGTGTCCAATCAAATATAAAATCAAACTAAAGCCTACATGTCAATCAGAAGGTTTTACGGTTTTCACGAAATTAATCAGCAAAAATAATTCGACCAAATTTAAAGTTACTGTCTCTGCTTTGGTCCAAATCCGGCGTCAAAACGCAAATCAACTAGACAGCTTTGTGTATACGAGTCTTTTGTTGAACATAACTAATACTTACATCTGTCAGTCAAAAAATTCAAAAAAAAATCTGTTAGGAGTGATTTGAGTGCTTCGTATCCGATAAAAAGTCAAAATCTGCGTTTTTAAACTCTATCGGACACAAATTAAAGCTCTCAAATCACCCCTTTACACTAGATTTTTTTTGATGAGTTAAAACAGATTAAAATCCAGCACTTTATTTCCGGTAGATACGATAAAACAGTAAAAACACTAGCTTTCGGACTGAGTGAAATGACGTCCTTTCTCAAGTGAAAAATGATAACATAACATATTTTATTAGATTTTTTGAAATTTTTTACTCAGATGCAAGTAAGTTATGTTCAACAAAGGACTCGTACTACACTAGCAACAATTTTAGTTGATTTGCGTTTTGACGCCGGATTTGGACTAACGCAGGAAAGACAGTAATTTAATATGATAAGACTGATAACACGATATTGCTATACCTGAATTGCTTTCGTTATTTGATTTGGAAAAGAATGTGCCTATGACGGACTTCATTTTAAGAAATATATAATATAATATCTAGTCTGTCTGGGCATATTGAAAACGGAGCTCGCAGCTTGCGTCTTTTGATTTAGCCGTCGTATGATATTCATGTGCATTTCCTCTCCAACTGGAGACTTTTTCAAAATACAATAACTTTTGTTGATGGTTTGTCAGTGTCTACACTTCACAACTACCCAAGACTCGAAAGCTTATTTAATATTTTTTGTTTTTAAAGCGAAAACTAAATGGTGTTTTTATCCCGGTTTTTATATTTCTTTCGTGAAGTTTCCCTAGGGGTTTAACACTAACACAGTGAGTGCTAATGACTCTCCTGGCGGTGTAGAAAAATCAATCCGAGAGTAATTGTTTGACGGATATTATTAATTAATTAGGTCACAGAAGCAAAACTGAATGAAATTAATACACCGTATGAACTTGAGTTTTATCGGCTTTTACATCACGAAAAACTTTTTCACACAAAAGCTTGAAACAATTATCATATATTGGTGACACTGAGCGGTGACAAATGTTGAGTACTAAAAAGGTAACGGTTAATAGGTTGGCCGAACTTAGGCTAAAGGCATTGGCGAAGTTCATTACAATTTTTGAGTTCGAATAAGCGTTCGAGCCGTGTGACCGAAGAAAAATTAGTAGGCTAATATCAGACATCGGATCAAGACTTCTTGATTCGATGTCTGCTAATATGAAAAGCATACCAGTTGAATTTTCCAGTACAACGGTGGAATTTTGGCCCCGTAGCGGCGCCGACGGTTCGAAAATCATCCAGGGCGCGTTCTCCAGGGAAAAAAAAACTGAGCTGAAGATAATGCGAACATATATTTTGTGTTCACCCATGCTTTGCAAATTTTAGGGAGAGGGCGCACGCCTGCCACGCCCCCGCCTGAATCCGTCCCGGCATTTCGTCAGTACGGATTAGGCCTACCCCACACAAAATACGGTCACTTCTGCAATTTCACTGACTTTTTGATATTTTGGCAATGATTTTTGTGTCAGTTTAGTTACACGTATTTCAAGATATTTTAAAATTACCAATGCAATTATCATAGTATTTTTCACTTAAAAAAATAAGTTGCATAATAAGCCTTATCCAAGGACCAAAAAGTCATAAAAACAAATTGCAGTGAAAATTGTTGTGCTCTTAATATAAAGGTATTTGCAACTATTTCTGAATGATCTCTAGGGCGGTCTACAAATGATATCATTATGCTAGAAAAATCAATTTTAGTGAAAAAACATTTTTTTGAAAAGATTATTTTTGATATTTTGATCAAATCTGTGATGTCACTGGCACGCAAGTCATAGCTAAACACATTGGAAAAATACGTTTTTTTCAAATAATTTCAAGATTTGAATTCCAAATAAGAAAATTGGCAAATATGTTTAATGCGAAAGGATCCCAGCTATAGATAAATTTGGCAATTTTACTGTTTGGAATTCAAATCTTGAAATTATTTGAAAAAACGTATTTTTCCAGCTATGACATCGCAGATTTGATCAAAATATCAAAAATAATTTTTTTCAAATTTTTTTTTCACTAGAATTGATTTCTCTAGCATAATGATAGCATTGTAGACCATCCTCTTTTAATTGTACGCTAATTATTAAGACCATACTAGATATGCAGCAAATATTTTTGGAAAATTAAAAGTGGAAAAAATGACTTTTAGGAGATTAGAATTTAACTTGTGTTCGCCCAACACTTGTTATTTTAGACTCTAAATAGCGTTCAGGAGTGCATTCAAATTAATTTCTGGAGCCACAAATTATGGGATATTCCAAGTATGGTAGGCCTGCAATAAAATATGCAAGTTTCACTGCAATTTATTTTTATGACTTTTATGGTCACGAAATGAGGGTTATGCATCTTAAAGTCAAATTGGATTAATGTTGACATAGTTTGGGTAATCTGAACGCGATTCAAAGTAAGCGGGGTGAATTTATTCCCACCGACATATTTCAGGCCGTTAGGTAGTGACCTCTGTGGGACAGATTAGACACATTCTACGGAAATAACCGAAGTCGAAATCATGTAGATATTTATTTTGAGTGAGCATTATATGTAAAAAATGTGTTTTTACAACTTTGAAGTTTTGCATTCTACTCTAATCTTGGTTGTGAATATAGATTAATTCTGTCGTAGATAAATATTTAAAAAAATATTTCTTACTTCGGTTATTTCCGTCAATAAGGCCAGCGGGAAATTAAAGTCCAAAAACCGCGGGAAATATTCAGAAGTCTCAAAGCAAATATCTGAATATACTCACAACTCTACGACTAATTTCATCGTAAAACAACAACAGTTTTATAAAAATGGTGAGGACAAAGGCTGACAACTCTGCTAGAAAAGGTAATC